>JAQQSV010024203.1:0-10218 GCA_028646515.1 Pseudochirops corinnae
TTATCAGTTCAGTCTTCAGTCCAGCTGTAGAAGTCTCCATATGCTCACTGAGAGAAAATTCTCTCTCTCTCTCTCTCTCTCTCTCTCTCTCTCTCTCTCTCTCTCTCTCTCTCTCTCTCTCTCTCTCTCTCTCTCTCTCTCTCTCTCTCTCTCTCTCTCTCTCTCTCTCTCTCTCTCTCTGTCTTTCTCTCTCAGCAATTCTCATTACTGGCAGCCCAGAAGCTTGCTTCAAGAAGATCTGCCATTCCCAGCTGGGGTACTTCCTTATATATGCCTCCCTGTTTCAGCCCCTTCCTGTTGCATCAGAAACAGGGGTTCATACCTTCTGTTTCTCAACAGAGGCTTGATGTAATTACTCAGTGCTTAGCATCTGTTAGCTTGTCAATACAAAGGGGCATGGAAGATCTTCAGATTTCATTAACATTATACTTCCATGCTATTTTCCCCTGTTCATCATTTTCTTTCTCTTTTTTTTATCCTAACCCTCCTTAAAAATCTGTTTGCTTCTGACCACAACCTCCCTTAAACTGCCTTCCCTCTATCAGTTACTATACCCTTCTCTTTTTTCCCTTCCTCTCTGCTTCCCTGATGGGTAAGATAGCTTCCTTTATCCAAATGAATATGTAACTTATGCCTTCTTTCAGCCAGTTATGATGAGAGTAAAGTTCAGACATTGCCTTTCATATCCTCCATCTTCCTCTCTGTTATAAAAGCCTCTTTTATGAAATGCCTCCCTTTTCTTCCTCTCCCTTCTCTGATCTTCCAGTAAATCACTTTTTCCAACCACATGGGTTTTTTTTTTTTGCAAATTATCCTATCAGAGTCATTCCACACCCCTGCTCTCTGTCTATGTATACTCCTTCTCACTACCCTAATAATGATAAAGTTCTTAAGAATGAAAATTATTATCTTCTCACAAATAAATATAAATGTTTTAACCTTGTTGATTCCCTCATTTCTCTTTCATGTTTACCTTTTTATGCTTTTCTTGGATCTTGTATTTGAAAAGTCAGTTTTTCTATTCGTCTCTGGTCTTTTCATCAGCAATCCTTGAAAGTCCTCCCTTTAATTAAATATCTATTTTTTTTCTTCTCACGGGTTATACTTAGTTTTTCTCGGTAGGTCATTCTTGGTTATACTTATAGTTCTTTATCCTTCTAATCTAGAATATCATATTCTAACCCTCTTATCCTTATGTGAAAGCTGCTAAATCTTATGTGATCCATAACTATGACTCCACGATGTTTAAATTGTTTCTTTCTGACTCTAATATTTTAGTATTTTCTTCATCATCTGGAGGCTCTGGAATTGGACTATAAATAATATTCCTGGGAGTTTTCATTTTGGGGTCTCTTACAGGAGGTGATCAGTAGATTCTTAAAATTTTTGTTTTTCCCTCTGGTTCTTGGATATCAGGGCAATATAGCTATCATTTCTTGAAAGATGATGTCTAGGCTCTTATGTCATCATGTCTTTCAGACAGTCCAATAATTCTTAAATGATCTCTCCTGGATCTATTTTCTAAGTCAGTTGTTTTTGCAATGAGATACTTCATATTTTCTTTCATTTTTTTCATTCTTTGAATTTTTTTTTTTTGTTTTAATGTTGCTTGATGTCTCATGGAGTCATTAGCTCCCTCTCTTCCAATTCTAATTTTTAAGGAATTTTTTTTTCTTCAGTGAGCTTTTGTACCTCTTTTGCCATTTGACCAATATTATTTCTTAAAGAGTTCTTTTTTCCAGTGGAATTTTGTGCCTCTCTTACCATTTGGCTAATTCTGTTTTTAAGGTGTTATTTTCTTCATTTTTTTTTTGCTTCATTTACCAAGTCTTTGATTCTCTTTTCACAATTTTCTTGCATCAGTCTCATATATTTTCACAATTTTTCCTCTGCTTCTCTTATTTGATTTTTAAAGTCCTTTTTTAATCTGTTCTAGAAATTTATATTGGCTTTGTAGGCAATTCATAGTTTTCTTTCAGGTATTACTTGTAGTTGCTTTGACATTACTGTTTTCTTCTGGGTTTGTTTCTTTTTTTTTAAATTTTCATTGACTTATTTATTTACTTTTAGTTTACAAGATTCAGTTCCACAATCCCTTGAGTTTCAATTTTTACCCTCTCCCTTCCCCCCTGCCCCATGGTGGCATGCAATCAAGTATAGGATCTACAAATACTTCCACTTTGTACAATAGTGTGGTTGTATAGGAGGGTTGTAACCAATGGAGTGAACAATGGGAAAAAAAGAAAGAAAACCAAACATGAAAAAGAACGATAGCATGTAGATTGCTTCAGTCTCCATTTAAACTCTATTCTTTCTAGATCTTTGTCTGAATGTAGATATCGCCTTCCATCCTGAGACTTGTAGAGTTGTCTTATAGCTCTGTGTTGCTGAGAAGAGCCCAGTTTATTAAAGTTGGTCGTCACACATATGATGTATCTGTGATTGTGTACAAATTTTTCCTTGTTCTGCTCTTCTCACTTAGCATCAGTTTGTATAGGCCTTTCCAGGTGAATATGAAGACCATCTCCTCCCCATTTCTTATAGCACAATAGTATTCCATTACATTAATATACCATAACTTGTTTAGCCATTCTCCAATTGATAGGCATCCCTTAATTTCCAGTTTTTTCCCGCCACAAAGAGAGCTGCAATAAATTTTTTTGTACATATGGGTCTTCCTCCCACTTCTATGATCTCTTTGAGATTCCACCTTCTGGGTTTGTTCCTTGATCTTCCCTGTCAACATAGTAACTTTTTATGGTCAGGTGGTATTTTATTTTTTGTTTTGTTTTGTTTTTGCATTAAGCCTTTCTTTGCTGCCATTTTCAGAGCTAGTTCTTCTGGTTTGTGGGTTTTTGTTGCTTGGTATCAAAGGGATATTACCAAAGGATGGGTGTGGTTGCTTCTCTCCTGGCCGCCTCCTCTGGTCCTTATGCATGAATGGACCTTGGCCACCTGTAGCTGCCAGGGCTGGAACTCCTTCTTACCTGGAACTTTGACCAGATTCACCACTCTCCTCTAGTCACAATTGTTAGTGCTCCCTTCTCTCTTGGAGTATTTTGCTGTGAGCAACCACAAGCACTCCTCTCTGTTCTGGAACTTCAACTTTGCCACTTGCTCCCCTGTTGCCACAAGTGCTGTCTCTCCTTTTTGGCCTGGAACTGTGATCCAGAATTATGTATGGGCAATACAACAGACTCCTGAACCCAGTTCCATAAAAGGGTCCTCTGAAAGCTTCTTTTGACCAGTTGTCTTAGCCCCTTCCTTTTTTTGAATGATAGTTCCTGATGCTGCCACTAATTCAGCCACCTCCAAGACCTGCTATCCAGCAAGGTCTTCTCTGGTTTTTGGGACAGATCACAATTCCAGTGAAACAGAAGCTTCCTGTTTACCTTCTAATTTGTTTTCAGCTGTTAAATTGTTTTATCCAACCTTTTGCTGACTATGCTGTTCAAAAATTTGATTTGAGGCCTTATTTTAGAGTTGTCTAAAGAGAAATTTGGGAGAGTTCTGCCGAGTGCTTCTCTACTCCACTGTTTTGGTTCTATCTCTACACACACATATTTTTAAAGCAATTGATATGAAATAGAGATTCTTTGTTATGTGAAGAATTGTGTCTCTGAAATGTGCTTTTAAAAGTGTTCTTTTTAATGTTAAATTCATAATTTTAAAAAATTAAGTCAAATAAGAACTAATAATGAAATGCGCTTACCAAAAAATCCCCAATTAAATAAAGAGATGAATATTATAGAACAATGCATTAAAGCAACAGGTTAATATCAAGTCTCACATTACTATTCATTTCTATAATTTCTGTGCATTCTAGTTAATATGAATTATTAGTTTGAGCTAATAAAACTAGCTCAGTTGGTTAGGAAGGGATGCTGGTAAGTCTTAGATTCAAAAATTGGGCCTCATTAAAAACCCATTTTTCTTTACATAGAGAAATAATGATGTTCTAAAGCTATTGAATCCCAGCCCTGGTGAACCATCTTTCAATTTTTTTTTTCCATTGACTTTGATAAAGTTCAGATGAAAGACTATGAATGGGTTAAATGCATATTTTATTACATTAGCTTATGTTACATTACTTTATATCATATATCATATTATATTATATTATTTTTAAATTCAGAGATCATGTCTTATTTGTCATGCATTTTCCTCAGGATATATAACAAAATATGTTTTTCAGAGTAATCATTCAATAAATGTCAATAAATTGAGAATGGGGACAGCTCCATTTTAGTGACTGAATTCAACTCTTTCTGTTAACCAAAATATAGTGGTTTCATGTAAAATGAATATATTTCCTTAATATTTAGTTCTTTACAAGAGTCTGTATCTATGTGACTGGCAAATAAATGTCATTCCTAATGGAGTATCTATTTCCAAATATTGTATTTGCACAAACACCTATACACAAACACCATGAATGAAATTCAAAGAAATAGATAAACTTGAATGAGTGGTATAAAAGTTAAAGCATTAGGCTATCAAATATAAAGACAACTAAACTGTCCTAAGAGAAACTGCATAGATTTTTTAAAAAAGGGAATTAGCTATAACATAACAAAAGTTAGTCAAAGGTCAGAGTGGTCGATTTTGGTGACTCATAAGGTTAAGACCTTGATCTTGAACTGGAAAATAACCTTAGAGGGCATCTCATTGAAGCTTCTCCTCCCTTTATAGATAAGGAAAATGAGTACCAAGGAGGTTAAGTTACATATCCATTGTCATATACATAGTAAGAATCAGAGGCAGGATTTGAACCTAGATCATCTGTCTTCACAGTCAGTCTTCTTTTCACTGTGCCACCTATCCTTTTATAAAATTGTAGAATCATAAATTTGGAGTTTTGGAAGGGAATTTAGAGGGCATGGAGTCCAACCTCTTTTTTATCTGTGATGAAATTAGGCAATGCGTAGTTAGATGACATGCTAGTTGAGCATCTGAACTAGGATTAGAATTCAGATGTTCCTCAGTCCAGTGGACTTTAGAATGATGAATAGTAAGAAAACCTTTAGATTAAAGGTTAAAATACTTTGTTATTTAGTCATGTCCAACTCTTCATGACCCTACTTGGGGTTTACTTGGGAAAAATACTGGAGTGGTTTGCCATTTCCTTCTCCAGTTCGTTTATAGATGAGTAGCCTGAGGCAAACAGGATTGAGTGACTTGCCCAGAGTCATATTGCTAGCAAGTATCTCAGGCCAGATTTGAACTTGGGAAGATGGGTCTTCCTGACTCCAGACCTGGCCCAGTATCCACTCTGCTTCCTAATTGCCCTAAAATACTTCCTACACTTTAATTAATCTTTATTCAAAGTTTCATTATTCTTATGCTTTTTCCCTCTGCAACTTTAGATTGACTGTTGCACACTTACCAGGTCAGCAATGTCAGAAAGAGTCTAGTTTACAAAAGAAAGTTAATTCCTTGCAAAATGAGACATTGCTTTTAGGAATTATGAATGTAATTGTCTTTCTTCCCCCCATTTTAGGGTGCATCTTAAAGTATCTTGATTCCCACTGAGTAAATCTGTTTTCAAAACAGAGATTATTTAAGATTTGGCCCATGTTCCATGTCTGCTCAAATATGCCAGAGATCTGTTTTCTATAAGGCATATGTCTGTTTCAGCTTATTTTTGTGATTATGAGTAGTTTGTTACCCAGATATGGTTTTAAAAATAGCATATTTTCTATTGCATTTATATATGTTCAGCACATATTTTGGAATGGAAATATATACATATGTATGTATGTACATGTACATATCTATTTATAAGCATGCATACATGTATAAATATGTGTACACACATATATGCAATGCTATATAACACTGGGAATACAATGTGAATAATACACTTTGCAGGGAGGGGAACAAAAAGACAAGATTTTATCTGAACTGAGGAAGTAGATGGGTACAGCACCTTAAAAGGTTAATTTGCTTCCTTTGGTTCAGTGTTATTGTTTTTAACATAGCAGATTGATATTTTAACCTTTACACTGCTCAGTCACATCTGTCTGATGTCCTTGATTTTATTATTTATTTTGAGAATAGTGTCTTGAGGTTCTTACTTGTGCGCTTTGATTTCTTTGTCTTAGGATCGGGGTGTGAACTTCCTGGGGGGTAGTGGTTTTTTTTTATGTTTAAAATTGCTCAGAGTTTCCATCTGCTTTTACTTGATCTGTGGTCTCGAAGATCATGCTTGGCCCATGGGATATTACAGTGTGCCGAGAGGATGTGGATTTTTGTCAGCCAGTGAAATATGTCTGGATTTTTTTTTTTAGCAGCTTTCATATGTTTCTCATCCTGTGTGGTCCCCACAAACCTGAATTTATATTTTACCAAACTGCTTGCCCTCTTTATCTTCCTCTATGACTTAGTGTTTTCTAAAGAGAAGGTGTGTGAAGAGGGCATTTGAGCCAACAAATTATAATCCCAAGTCCAAGAGCATTTATAGCCAAGAAAGTTAAAGGAGCGTTAAGTGTCATGTGCTTCAGGACATTAAAATATCTGTTTTGGATGCCCTGAATCTAAGATTTCTGATATGCACAAGTATTGAAATTAATTTTCAGGGTGTCAGAATTTTCTGATACCAGCTGGAGATGTCAAGTGTCTCATCTGTTCAAATTCCGTTTTTTGCTTGTTTTCAGGCATTATTGCAGACTACAGTTAAGCAGCAAGAAGAATCTATTGAAAAACAGTATATCTCCGCCATTGAAAAACAAGCTCACAAGTGTGAAGAGTTGCTTAATGCTCAGGTAATAAAAATTCACAGCCCCATATGCACACATTTGTTATTCTCCTTGATCTCTCCTTTTCTCCCCTTGGCAGTCCTACCCCTACCCCAGCACACACATTCTTGTGCCTGTGTAAATTTATAGGCATCTGTTTTCACAACACTTTCTTAGGTTGTTTTTCTTTTTTTTCTTTTGAAAAAATAAGTTCTAAGTTAAATTGGGTACTTTTTATGATGTACTTACAGTAATATCAACATTTTATAATATATTTATGTATTTGCTAAGTTGCATAAAGAGTATATAAGAAAAAAAGGTTGAGACAACTAAGGTAATTTTTAATGTTTTTCCTTTTGCATAGGATCATATTTAGAATTATTTAGGACAGAAGCTGTTTTATTTTTTGGCTTCTTATTCTCAGAGTTATTTGTTGTTACTGTTGTTTATATAGTTGCATAATTTTCATCTGAAAGACTATTTCTTTGCCTTAATATTTTATAAAGCTTAAACTTCCAACTGACTATACATTTATTGCATAAGCTAAATAGTTTTTTATGAATGTATAATAATCATTGTATGTAACATAATAGGAACCTTTGCAACCATTTGGAGAAAAGTGACTTCATAGATGAAAATCGTCTCTGTGAAATGGAGTGATTTCTTTTTAGTGTACAATCTTAAAGAACAAAAAAAAAGATAGGAGTCAATAAACACTTGGAGTTTCTCAAGGATTGGTTGGACCTGGCATATTTAATATTGTCATGTTTCCATGAGAAATCTGAAAGAGGGACTACACAATGAAATCTCCTCCTTTGAAGGTGACATTGACTTTTTGGATGGTAAAATGCCAGACTTACAGGAATAAACTGCATAAGTATTTAGCAAGGCTATATGAATGAACAGAAAAATAATAGATGAGCTACAATCCAGACAAGCATACAATTAAGACTGTAATTAATTAATCTATTAATGTAAATAGATCTTGTGTGTCATTATTACTATAGTTTGTGCTATATGTAAGTTACTATACAATTATAAGGTGTGTTTTGAATGTGCACTTCCCTAAGGACTGATGACTCTAGAGCCTGTTCGCAATTTGTCTGGGACAAGTATGGCTATAAATGACTTAAGATTAGAATAATGAAATTATTGGATTTTGAGTTTAAAGGAAACCATAGAAAACATCTCTTCTAACCCATTCTTTATAAGTTAATCCATTTCAACTAGATAATATCAAATAGGAATCAATGGAAATACTAAGAATATTTAGCCTGAAAAGAAAAATCTAAGGGAAGAAATATTATTTCTCTATTCCGATATTTGCAGTAAGGTAATATGGAAAAGAGATTTGACATTTCGCATAGTCAGTGAGGATTTAACTAGGACCAACAGGCATGTTAGTTATTATTGCTGGTAGAAGTAGTAGTAGTAGTAGTAGTAGTAGTAGTAGTAGTAGTAGTAGTAGTAGTAGTAGTGGTAGTAGTAGTAGTGGTGGTGGTGGTGGTGATAGTAGTAGTAGTAGTTATAGTAGTAGGAGTAGGAGGACAAGCAGTAGTAGTAGTAGCAGTAGTAGGAGCAGTAGGAGTAGTCATAGTAGGAGGAGGAGGAGTAGCAGTAGCAGTAGTAGTAGTAGTAGCAGTAGGAGGAGGAGGAGGAGTAATAATAGTCATAGAAGGAGGAGGAGGAGGAGGAAGAGGAGTAGCAGTAGGAGTAGGAGTAGGAGGAGTAGTACTAGTAGTGGCAGTAGCAGTAGCAGTAGTGGTAGTAGTAGTAGTAGTAGTAGTAGTAGTGGTAGTAGTGGTAGTAGTAGTAGTGGTAGTAGTGGCAGCACTAGCAGGAAGAGCATGCTAACATTCAAAATAGTTTGCAAATTGCTTTCCTCCGGAGTTAGTGAATTATCTTTCCTGGAGGTCTTCAAGTAGAAACTGGATAACCAATGGATAACCAATGGCTAGGAAGGTTGTAGAGAGTTCTGTCAACTGTTGCAGCCTTTTGTTTTGTAGAATGTGAATAGAATTGTATAGAGAAGTTAATCATTTTTTGAAATAGGATTACATGAATTCTAAACCCTGTTTAATTCTTTTTACCAATCAGACAGTAAGCTTCTTGAGATGAAATACTGACTTTTGTATTTTCTATTCCCGTTGCTTAGCATAGTGCCTGATACCCAGTAAGTACTTAAATGAATAACTGCTAAAACCTTCTACTTTTTATCAGCATTCTGAGGAAACTAGAAATCTGGCAAAAATTAGTAAAAACAGTGATGTGCTATAACTAGGTTCTACTGATAGTTGAATTTTCAGTGTGAACATTTCCATCTAGGAAATTAGCAAATGCTACAAAATTTCTTATTTTGTTGATTGTCTAGACTTAAACAAGTAGAGAACATGTTAATAATGAATATTAAATTTAAAAGTATATTATTTGTACGTTTTCCTCCTCTGGAGAGCTGATTAAAAATTTCCAGTAAACTCTGGGGTAATAGTAATAATGATAGTTTCACATTCATACAGCATTTACTGTGTTCCCCTTACTGTACGAAGTGCTTTTCTTATATTATCCCACTGATCCTCATGATAAGCCTGAGAGGTTGGTGCTGTGATTATCCCCATGTGATGGGTGAGGAAGTTGAGGCAAACAGAGGTTTTGTGGCTTGTCCAGTGTTCCAGAGCTACTAACAATCTGTGGTCATATTTGAACTCTGGTCTACCTGACTCCACCCCTAGCATAGAGTCCATGGTGCCACCTAGCCGCCTACCATATGATAACCAAGATAGATTCCAAATAGATACATGACTTAGACATCAAAGGTGAAATAATAAGGAAATTCAAATAAGAAGGAAGGAATTATCTTTCAAATACTTAATGACCAACTAAGTGATAGAGATAATCACAGAAGATAAAATAGATAATTTTGATTACATAATTTTTTTCATAGGCAAAGCCAATAAAATTATAATAAAAAGTAACTGGAGGAAAATATTTGTAATTTTTTTTTTCTGATAAAGGTCTTCTTTCCAAGATGTATAAGAAACTGTTCCAAATTCCTAAGAACAAAAACTATTTCCTAATTGTTAAACAATCAAAGTATATAAAAAGGGAGTTTTAAATGAAAGGAATATAAGCTATCAACAATCATATAAAAATATACTACAAATCACAAATAATTAGATAAATGCAAATTATAGCAATACCGAAGTCCTACCTCACATCCATCAGATTGGTAAATATGACGAAAGAGGAAAAAGACAAATGTTGTAGGGGCTACCAGAAACCCGAGAGTCGCTGTTGGAAGTGTGAATTGATCCAGCCATTCTGCAAAGCAGTTAGGAAGCATCTCTAAAAAGGCACTGAGCGTTTCATACTCCTTCCCCCCTGTGTAACGATACTGGGATTTGTAGATCTTCCACGCCCCTTGAGCTTGCTGACGTAGCAGGAAGGGGTGGAGCGAGAGAACGCCGGAACCAAGCTAGTCTCC
>JAQQSV010024204.1:0-10218 GCA_028646515.1 Pseudochirops corinnae
GGGGAGAAAATATGTAACTCAAAATCTTGTGGAAATGAATGATGCAAACTATAATAAAATTTAAAAAAAATCCTTTATTGTGCTTTAGGGGTGGAGATAGTTGAGTTGAAGGGAGGCCATCTTACTTTTATTGATGAATAAATATGTATGAAACATCTATTACTTTGAGTGCCATTAATCATGGCTGTTGTCAGCCGTGGTCAATTTATACGTGAATAATTGTGTTCATAATAATAGCAAACAATGATAGGTAGTATTACATAGTGTCTTAAGGTTTGGGAAGTCCTTTATATGTGTTGTCTCATTTGATCCTCACAACAAATCCTACAAAGTAGGTGCTTTATCCCTGTTTTGCTGATGAAGAAACTGGAACTGAGAGTTTAAGGGACTCATCCAAGGTCACACAGTTAGTATCTGGTGCTTGATCCAAATGCAGATCTCCCTGACTCCAAGGCCAGCAATCTATGCACTGCACCTCCTAGCTGGCCTATAATTGGATCTGTTTGGGACCTCACATTTTCGGAAGTCTAATTGGAGAGGATTCAGAGGACAGAGACTCAGATGGTGAGGGATCTTGAGACCATACCATAAAAAATGGGTTGAAGGAACTTGAAATGTTTAACCTGGAGAAGAGAAAACTTGGAGAGGAGTTTTGCAAGGGAGAACAGGTGATAACGGTAATTGTCTTCAAGTAGTTGAAGTCTTGTCATGCAACAGAGAGATTTATTTTTTTTCTAGCTGGTTTAAGTGGTCAGAGATAGAGATAAGGGAATGCATGGAAGCTGCAGAGAGGAGAATTTAGATAAGATACAAAGAAAAATTCCCTGACAATTAAAGCTATCCAGAAGGGCTGCATTTGTCGGTAGTTATTGTCCCATGGAATTCTTCTAATAAAGGCTGGATAATCCCTCAACCTCCAACAAGTTAATCTTCATTAAAGATATAGTAGAAAGTTACCTTCTAAATCAGACTCTGTGGTTCTGTATATAATACATAGGATACTGAACTAGATTTATACTGTGATGGTATCCAAAAAAATATAAGACATGGTCTTTGTCTTCACGGAAACTACCTAGGTAAAAAACCTGGGACAGAGAGGGAAACAAACACATAAATAACTATGTGAATCAAACAGCAGTACAAGTCAACAGTGTAGGAAGTATTACAAGACAGGATGACAAGATTTTAGAGCTAACATGGACCTCAGAGACATCATGTAGTCTAACTCATTATTTTACAGATGAGAATATTGAGTTCCAAATAGTCTAAAGGACTTTTCCAAGGAAGTTAATTAAATGAAGTTAGATAGAGGGAGACCCAAGACTAGACTCCAGGGTATTCACTTCTACTGCAATGCTCTTTCCCTTACCCTGTGCTTCCTAAGTGCTATTAGTTCTAAAGAGGGTGAAATTTTAGTTAGAAAGGTTTTGCCTTTACTTGACAACTATGGAGAACCAGACATTCAAAGTCTTCATAGAGAGATTATACTTCTTTAAAACAAAACAAAAAATCTTTTCCCCCACTTTATATTTAGTGATCCAGTGAGTTGCATCCTCCCCTTCCCCCTAGTTGCTACAGTTTTCAAGATATAGTTATTTCCATCACTAAGAGAAGGAGGACAATCAAGCTCTTGAACCAGTCACCCTGGAGCTGTTCTTCTGTCATTTGGTTTGGCTGAAACTGCCACTCTCACCCCCAACCAATGAAATAAAGCATAACCATTCCTACCACACAGTGTGGCTAAATATTCCATGGGTGACCATGGCTCCATCATTAAGGCATCTTCATCCATTTCCATACTCATCAGGTTATTTCCTCTCCTAGCCTGTTTGGACCATCATAACCACCACCTTGTAGACCTGCTTCTTCTTGTTTCTTTTTAAAAATTTTATTTTATTAAATTTGTTTATCTACTTTTAGTCTACAACATTCAGTTTCACAATCCCTTGAGTTCCACATTTTCTCCCCCTCCCTCTTTCCTCTTGTTTCTTTATGCCACATTCCAGCTCTCTGATGCTGCTAATCCTAGACAGAGATTTTTAGGTTAAACAGAAAGAGAAAAATCACCTTCTTGCTTTGAAGCCTACATGAGAGCAAATCACTGAATTCTTCACAATCTGATATTCTACTGTTCATATAACAATACTTGCAGTCCTTGCCATATGCTGAAACCCTCAGTTGTGAGCATCAGCCAGGACTTACTTTGTGGCAGTAAATGCCTGTAGAATAAGGGAAGGGAGGAAGCCTAGTTGGATTTACGCATGTGACCTATTCATAAGCATTTTTGTAGTAGGAACAGAATAGAATAGGAAGCAATGACATAACCCCTTACAAGTTGGCCAAGCCACTACAATTCACTGAGCCTTAGTTCCTTCAGCTGTAATGTGAAGAGAATAGCACCTTTAGTTTCTATCTCAAGGGGTTGTCATGAAGCAGGTTCTTTGCAAAGTGGAAAGTGCTATATAAATGTAAACTCTTCTAATCACTGCTGCCCCTCTTGTGGACAGTCAAGCAAATAGAGAAGAGTTACATTTGGCTCTGTGGGCTGTTCCAGCTGTCTGTGGCTCTAGTCAGTAAGGGGCTTTTTCCATCTCTGAGAAGCTTTTGCCAATTCAGGGTCAGAGCAATCGTCAAGGCAGATGGTTCCTGTTGTTTAACAGAGACTTGAATTAAGTTCATTTTGATGTGATTAAAACAAATTTTTTTTTAAAAGACCTTAAGGTACAGAAAGTCTGTGCCATTGTGTTAATCAGAAAAAAAAAAGACTGTTACTGAAATAAAATGGCATAAAAGAGAACAAATACTCTGTCATTTTTAGGCATTTAGAAACAGTCACTCTCCTTTATTCATGTTAAAATGCACATGTACATCAAAAGGGCTGAAAACATAAAAAGAAAGCAGACAGAAAAATAGTCCTGCTTGGCCGGAAATCATAGTATTTACTAGCTTTACCCAACTGCCTTAGCTCAGAACTCCCCTGCCCACTCCTACCTGGTGCTTATAATAGCGTCTTACCATGGTCAATGAACACGCGTCCACATGTCCCATTAAGTATCTGCCCAAGGAGGCAGGTCTAATCTCTCCTCCTATACCTACTGGTTCAAAATGTATGACCTCCAAACTTCATTTCTGCCCCTGGGGGGTCTTAAGCACAAAACAGAATACCTCAGCATTGGGTGAGTTCTGGCGGTGTACATTTTAATTGCATTATGCGAGGCAATGGAAATCTTTTCATTTCTCATGCATAAAGCATATGCTAGAGAGGGCACAAACTACCTACAGTGACTTTGAGCCAGGGCCCATTCCCTCCTATAGCCATTTCTACAGCTGTTCCAAGATTGCTTGTCATCTCATGATATTAATTGCCCTTGAGCTACAACAGACTTCTGAGTGCCTGGTTTTCTAGAGCAAGAAGAGAGAGAATGGGTGGATTGTAAAAGGAGGTTATTTTTAATGATGATGGAGGTAGGAATTAAAAATGAAGACAGTACTGTGGTGGTGATTGTTGTTATTTTTTCATCCAGAAAGAGGAAGTATGGGTCATGAACGATCATACTTCTGGAGGCTTATTTGGCCATGGAGGAAGGGAAGTGGATTTTGTTTCCTTTTGTTTCTAAAAATGTTCAGTTATTTTACTGTATTTCACACTTTTCTAAAAGGGTAAAACACATACAAAAGAGAGATTCATTCACTAGGATCTCACATGTCCACTAAACAGAGAATCAAGAGTATCCACATGTTCTAAGCACTAATGGAGAAACACCCCTAGAAAATGTCCACCATAGATGTCCATATACACCCTCCCCAGATGCTGCTGCAGGGTCCCCAGAAGTAAAGAAGAGAAAACTTGGCCAAAAAAAAAAAAAGGCTCAGTTAAAACCAAACAAAGAACAGAGGAACTTACTGATCTGAGAGGAAAGAAGCTGAAGGACCACCCCCATTTTGTGAAGCTCACAATTACCAAAAAAGATTATGATTTTGACCACTTCAGATCAGCTAACCCATCCTCTAGACACCAAGAGAGGGGATTTTAAAAATAGATTCACCATTTCCCTCACTCTTTTTAGACAAAGAGCCCCTCTGTACTCATGCTGCCTCAGTTATGTTCCAGCAGCATGCTTCTATATTCTGTTGGGGAAGTGGCTTGCCTTCAAGTAATGCAAGAAACCTTGAATCTTGGCACAATAAATTACCTTTTCCCCTGGACTAGAATAATCACAATACAAAGCAATCTGGCTTCTGTGTTTGTGTAAATTAAATCAGAGTCCTTGGTTGCATCTTCTCTCCTCCTCCCCTGCCCTACCACTGATGGGAAAAGCAATGAGGTTACCGAAATTATTTCTTTAGTTTCTTGATATTTGCAAAACAACAAGAACAATGCTTAACACCACCAATAACAATAATAAAATTATTTTATATTTTATGGTGCATTGCAATTTATGAAGCCCTTTTATATACATGATATCTATTGCATCTTTAAGCTTCTTGCCACCCATCATTGAGAGCACAGTGTTGCCTCTGAGAAACCACTAATCATTTCTGCTCTGTATCCACCATAAGTACTTTGGAAAGAAAGCTCACATTGAGATGTTTGAAATAGTGCGTTATCCAATTACAGCTAAATTGTTAAGTTCTTCTAAACCATTTTGGACCACAAAAAAGCTGTGTGTTCCAAATTTGGGGTTTACCATTTTACCATCTATAATCCTCAGAGTATACTCTCATCTACATTTCAAGAGGAAAATATATAGTACTGAAGTGGAAGGACTCCCTTCTGCCAAGTGGGTCCTTATCCTTAAGTAAGCACTGTGATTGCAAAGATCCATAGTCTTACTAAAGACTGATAATTGGTACAACTCAGGGTCTCCACCATGTGGTTTTCTGATGCTGCAGGAATGCAGCCTCCAAACAGAAGCCCTGGAAGCTAGTATTCTGGGGTTTCCATCAAGAGAGAGGGAACCAAGCGAATCCTTAAGAGCAGATAAGATACCATTTGAGAATATATGTATATGTCCATACATACATACATATGTATCCATATACATATATATGCACACAAAACATTTATTTCCAACTATTAAACACTTTTTTTTCTTCCCCTTTCTCCTATCCACTGTGGGGAAATGAAGAAAGAAAAAAGAAGAGAAAGGGAAGGAAAGGGGAAAGAAAGGAAGGGAAGAAGGAAAAAAACCTCTTTTATCATGTAATCATAATTAAACAAAACAAATTACCACATCAGTTACATCAAAAATACATTTCTCGTTCTGCATATTAATCCATCATCTCTCTGTCATAAGTGGACAGTGTTATTTTTGAGCACTCTTCCCTTTTCCTATAATTTGTTTATTGTGTAACCATTTATATCTAGGCAACGTATCCATTTAGAGAATCTTGGTAATAAAGTGTGAGATATTGGTCTGATTTCTAGCTTCCTCTTGACCAGTTTTTCCAACATTTTTATTAAATAGTGAGTCCTAGTCCATTCTCCCCTTATGATTAAGTAGGTTTGGATAGTTTTTTTAAACATGAATTTCAGGTAGACCAATAATTCCTACATTATTCGTCCTTGATCTGATTTCCAGATCAGTTGCTTTTTTTATAAGATATCTTACATTTTCTTCTATTTTTTTCCCAATAATTTGGCTTTGTTTTAGATATTTCTTGTTATCTCCTAGATTCATTAACTTCTAGAAGCAACTAGATGGCACAGAGGATAGAAAGTTGCACCTAGAGTCAGGGAGACCTAAGATCAAATCTGGCCTCAGACACTAACATGATCCCGGGCAAATCAGTAGACCTCTGACTCAGTTTCCTCATCTGTAAAAATGGGGATAATAATAGCCCCCACCTCCCAGGGTTGTTGTAAGGATCAAATGAAAGAATCCTTGTAAAGTACTCTTCAAATAGCAAATTGCTATAGAAATGCTAACTATTAATTAGTTTGGTCCATTCTGATTTGTAGGGAGTTTGTCAATTGGAAAAGATTTTGTATATCTTAGGTTAAGCTGTTAATTCTCTTTCCAAGTCTCTCCTGCATAGTTCTCATTTATTTTCTGATTCTTTCCTCTTTTGCTCTCATTTCATTTATAATTTCATTTGAACTCTTATAAAAAATGGTATGATTCCTCCTGGAAATTTCCCTTTATCTTAAGAGCGTGCTGTGTTTGTCTTTGAGGCTTTGCTTGGGTGGGGTTTTGAGTTATTCTCCTCTGCTGGGCTTTTGTCTCAGGCCTCCTTGGCATCTTTACAGTTCTTTGTTATTGTTGTTTGCTCATTTTGGGTACCGAGACCCAGCTCCTCACCTGAAGGTCAAGTCTGGTCCCTTGGCCACAGTGCCCTTGAGGAGGCTTTTTCCTCTACTCCAGCGGTCTTTTGCTAGAGCAGATGATTTTTAAGACCCCCCTCCTCAAACTAAGTTGGGGCCCCTTTCTTTAGCCAGGGTCCTTTCCTTCACTGTTGACACCGAGGTTCCCTGCTCCTGCTAGATTAGACCTACCTGAGGTCTCTACTGGGAGTGGGTGTGTGTGGACGGGGCCTTTTCTTTATCCATGGCTAAGTTAGAAATGGCTTCTCCTCTAACGAATAGGCAAAGACCCAAATTCAAAATCTATCTTTAATACAAAGACACTGGGCAAGTTATTTAGAATCTTTGTGCCCAAGGTAACTCTTTAGAAGTATGAGCTACAGGACAGTTGCCTATTTGCATTAGTAGAGGGATTTTCTTCTCTGGAAATCCCTTATACAGATGACTTTGCAGGTCTGGACCTCCTTCTCCAAATTTTCTAACCCATGTCTTTGCTGTCAAGATATGAAGCCTTCACACCTATTGGAGCTCATTTAGCTGATGAGTTAATAATCTAGAATATATCAATAACTACTCAAAATTCCCAGAGTCCTTTGCCACAGAAGGATGCTGACAGCAAATATTTATGCTCTCCAATATTTTTCACCTACATATACTTCCTCATCATATGCTATGAACTGAACCCAGTTCCTCAGCATCAACACCCTTTGATAAACAGGTTTGTGTACCTCTGAAACACTACTACACAGCTGGGAGCACTCAGATGCTAATGAAATACATGACTTTCCCCCTACCCCTTGTCAATAGAAAGATGGTGGACTATGGGTGTGGAATGCAGTATTTGTTATCAGCCATGACTCACATTTTCTTCCCACACTGCAAGGGAGCATCTTTTGCATAACTCATGCCATCCCACTGCTATATCCCAAACCCCAGAAATACCACAGTGGGGAGAGAGGGCCAGCTCATCAAGGCAGCTCTAAATGTTGTCGTTCAATTGTTTCAGTCTTGTCCAGCTCTTTGTGATGCTATTTGGGTTTTCCTGGCAAAGATACTAGACTAGTTTGTTACTTCTTTCTCCAGTTCATTTAATAGATGAGAAAACAGAGGCAAACAGGGCCCAGGATCACACAATTAGTAAGTGTTTCAAGCTGGCTTTATACTCAGGACAATGAGTCTTCCTGACTCCAGTCCCGGCACTCTACCCACAGCACCAAGTAGCTGGCCCCGGTAAATGCATCCTGAGTGTACTTGAGTGTCTTCGTTGGGATTCTTGCATTGTTCCTCACATTCTAGTCCCCACACTTTTTCATTGGCCTTCCCACTTGCCTGGAATACATTCCCTTCTAATGCCCACCTCACAGAGTTCTCATCTTTAAGATACAACTCAAGCATCATCTTCTGCATGAAGCCTTTCCTGATTGATTCCCTCCCCCTTCCCTCCCCAAATACTTTATATTTAATAATTTTGTTTTTATTTGTATTTATTCATTCTCTATTTATTCTGTGTGTTTTTATAGATGTAATTCTCTCCCCCATTAGAATGTAAGCTCCTTTGGACCTGAGACAGCTTCATTCTTTGTGCTTGTATCCCAGTATCAGGCACTTATCAGGAATTTAATAAATATATATTGATTGACTGATACTTCTTCAGGAACTGATCTACCTATAGATAATCCTCTGGGAACTGTCATTCAGGTAACTTCAGGTAGAATCCTGTTACCCTCCCCCCTTCTCCCATCTCAGCTCTCCCAATCCCACACCTACCCCCTTCATTGAACCACATCAGATTGACTACTCCCTTTCTCCCTCCAGATATAGGCTCTTTGCTGAAACCCACCTATTCCTCCCACCCCAGTTCCAACAAAAGAAAGGACAGTAGTTCAAACTACTTCATGACCCATGTCTCCTGATACCATTTTATAGCTAATACATGGAAGCTTTCCTGGACAAGAAACAGTCAGAGCACCTGTGCCTGTGCCTCCTTTAATCAAGATAAGCTTCCCTTAAGTGGAGGATTCAAACAACAGAAGTGTGCCCCCGCCACTCAGCGAAGCCAGCACCTCTCCATCAATCCATAGTCTCTGCTACTCTTCAGGATGCAGAGAACAAAGATGATTGGAAGAAGGAATCAATGCCATGTTAGAACAGAGCCTCTCCAGAGGAGGGAGGAAACAAAAGAAGCTCCACTTTACCTTGTTAGTGAAAGGTGAGCATCCATTTTGCCCATGGCAGCCTCCACTTCCTTCTCCTTTTCTCACCCCCCTCAATTTGCCACCTCCCCTATTCCCCAGCACTGGCTTGATTCTCTGTCAGCAGCATGACAAAAATTGCTATGCAAAGCTTAATTTATCTTTGTTCTAATGATGTCTGCAACAAATTCGTTGCTTTCAAGAAAAAACACACCGGTATTCATTCTCTGTCTTTCCATCCAGAAAATAATTTCCAGAAGATAAAATTAAATTTATCTAAATTCATCTTATAGGACTAGAGGAGACCATGAAAACTCGTTGTTCTAGGACATACTTGCAGGCAAGCCACAAAGACAATTTTCCTAGCATCACTTAAAACTCTCCAGAACTCTTGTCTTAGTTGTTAGAGAAACGGTATGGTAAAGTGAGAAGAACCATAAACTTAGAATCAGAAAAGATCTGGGTTTGGAGTCCTGTCTCTAACACTTAATTAGCTGGGTAATCTCTGGCAAGCCCAAGAGGCTCTATGAGTGTTTGGTTGTTTACCTGTAAAAGAGGGATAATATTGTCTACTTCATGTGGTCATTGAGAGGATGAAATGAGATTATATATTAGGTGTTTTGCAAACCTTAAATTCTGCATAAAAATATAACAAAGCCCCATCCCCCCTCACAAAAGTAATGTGAGTATGGAGGTTCAAGACTACTCTGGCCTATAGGCCTTCCATCCTAGGCCTGGCTATTGTTGGCTCTAGGTTCTGTAGATAGCGTCTGGTCTCTAGGGGTCTCCACTTCTGGAGTATGAGTTGCACCTTCTGGCTTCAGTCTTCACCCTCTGTCTGAATAAAGGTCCCTCTTAGTCCAAGACAGACTTGGGGGGGGGGGGCACCAGCACATAGTTTCTCTCCATCCAAAGCATCTCCTGAGTTATTATCTAGCTTTGGTAGTCTATATGCAATTGGTGAATAGGCCTTTTTTGAAGTTTACATAGCCAATTGTTCATCTACTCCCTGGCACCAAGTAGTACAACCAACTAGCCAGTGTTTAACTATGATATACTGGCTTTGCAGGGTCCTATTATCTAGGGCCAAGTGACCTGTTTAATATAAGGCTCTAAATTTTCTCCATCTTAAAGATTCCAAAGCACAAATCATTAGGTGAACTTGACTCTTCCCCAAACATCAGATGGGGTAAAGTCTATTGCAACAATCTAGTTATCATTACATGGATGCAGTAGAAATGCCACATTTTGACACCACTGAACTTCTTGCTCAATCCTCAGAGTCCCCCTGTTATTTTAATAATATGTAATTAAAATGCTAAGACCATGGGTTTCCTTGTAAATGGTGAGATAATAGTTTTGGATTTTTTGGATTTTCCAAAGAAACAAGTCACATTTTTTTGGTATGAATTAATATTTCCTTGAGTCATTTGTCCTCCAAGATTCTTCCTTGATTGGAATGGATCCTGTTAGAGAATGCATATATAGAGAAATAGTCCTACCCTCAAATCTTAGCAATTATTGAAGCACCCTGGTTACCAGTTGAGTAGGTCCATCAATACTGGGTGAAATGGTCTCTCACTACTGATAGGTTACTTAATATTTTTCTCATCCTCTTCCAAAGATAAAAGCTTTTATATACAAGCTCTGAGGTATGGTCTAAATTGGTAGCACTTTCCTTTGAACACACTGATTACAAGTCTTACACTTCTGTATAAATAC
>JAQQSV010024205.1:0-10218 GCA_028646515.1 Pseudochirops corinnae
GTGTGCACTTTCATCAACCCTTCCCCCCACCCTGCCCTCCCCTCCATCATCCCACCTCTCATCCCCATTCCCCCTATTCTCCTGTGTGGCAAGATGCCCAGTTTAGAGTTTATGTCATTCCTTCCAAAATATTAATGAAAGTTCATTCATTCCCAAGTTCAGTGAAAGTAAGGTTGACTCTTTCCCTTTTTGCCTTCGTTAGGAAGAAAATTCTTAACCAAAGAAGGCATACATAGAAGTAATTATAAAAAGTAAAATAGATAATTCTGGCTATACAAATTAAAAAGCTATACACGAACAAAAGCAATTCAGACAGAAGAAGAGAAACTGCTGGACTAGGGTAAGCCTTCAAAGTAAATATCCTTGATAAAGATGAGACATCTAAGACATATAGGGAACTGAAAAGATACATACGAATATGAACCATTTCCCTCAATATAAAGTTGCCAAAGGATATAAAGAGACATACTACCGACAACCACATGGAAGAATGCTCCAAATCATTAAGAATAAGTGAAATGAAAACTAAAATAAATGTGAGGTTTTACTTTATGTGCCCACTGAATTATTAAAAATGAAAAAAGATGAAAAATGGAAAATATTGGAGGGGCTGTGGAAGGCAGGTACCCTATTGGTGCAACTAAAGTTTGGTTCAACCATTTCGAAAAAAAAAAAAAGGAGGAAGTATACTAGAAACCACTAAACTGTACATACCATTTGACCTATTGATATCACTAGTACATAGGCTATGGAGGTCAATGATAGGAAAAAAGAAAAAACTACACTGAAAGTCGTCATAATTCTGATCAATGCAGCTTCCAATCTTGACCTCAAAAGGAATAATGAGCCAAGACTCCTCCTCAAGAAAGAGATGACAGTCCATAGGTGTAGAATGAGATGCACGTCAGATATGGTTTATGTCTTGATTTATTCTGCCTAAATGTACTTTGATAAAAGGGAAGATGGGGGAAGGGCATCACTAGGAAGTGACACAGATGCTTTTAAAAAGAACATCAAAATATTAATGAAAGTTAATTTTTTAGAAAAAGTATACACTATCTCTATTTCAAAATTCCACCATTATCTTCTTCACACATATTCATCTCCTTCTTGCCTGTTGCAGAAAAGAACTGTCCTTTCCATCTCTCCCCAGGCTAATCCGTCCAGTTTGTACTCCTTAAAAAAATTATATATGTTTATATGTATGTATATATATGTATGTATATAAACAAACACATATACACAATGCCTGTATGTACAGATGTGTGTGTGTGTGTGTGTTCATCTTCCCCCCAATATGGGCAGCTACGCGGTACCGTGGATAGAGTGCTGGGCCTGATGTCAGGAAGAGGAGTCTTCCCGAGTTCAGATGTGGCCTCAGCGGCTTAGTAGTTGTATGACCCTGGACAAGTTACTTAACCTGATTTTCCTCATCTGCAAAATTGAGCTGGAGAAGCAAATGTCAAACCACTCCAGTATCTCTGCCAAGAAAATCCCATAGAGGGTCACGAAGAGTAAGACACGACTGAAAAACTAAACAAAATACCTCCTCACCTCACAGCCTTCCCCTTCCCAATTAGGAGCAAAAGAAAAAAAATTCTGTTGCAAACATGTATAGCCAAGCAAAATAAACGTCTACGTGAGCCGCGGTACAAAGAAGAGGAAGTCTCATTCTGCCGTCTGGTTCCTTCACGCCTCTGTTAGCAAGGGAAGAGCACGTTTCATCATTAATCTTCCGAAGCTGTGACTGGTCACTGTGCTGAGTTCCTAAGCCTTTCAAAGTTGTTTATGTTTGCCATATTGTTGTTGCTGTATTTTAATTGTTTTTTTTTCCTGGCCTTGTTCATTTACTCTGCACCAGTTCATGTTAGACTTCTTGGGTTTCTCTGAAATTATTTTCTTAATCATTTCTTATAATATAATAATGTTCCATCACATTTATATACAACAACCTGTCTGGCCATTCCCAAATTTATGGATACCTCTTCAGATTTCCATTCTTTACCACCTCAGAAAAAGCTATAAATGCTTTTGTACATTCTTAGATAGAATTTGTTTTGTTTAGTGCTATTTCACTTAATCTAATCTCCCTTTAGAATTTCTACTCCCTTCTCCCTCCTATCTCCCTGATGAATAAAATGTATTTTTGTATTGTGGGTATGTATTCTTCCTTCCTTTGACCAATTCAAATGTCAAATGCTCCCCCCAACCTCTCCTCTTTGTTTGTAGATGTCTACTTGTGTACTCTCATTACACTTTCCTTAACCTTTCCTTCCCTGATCCATACAGTTTATTCTTCTCCTCTCTTTCGATTCTTTTCTTCAGATCACAAAGACATGACAGAATTCCCAACCCTTATTTAGTTGGACTGCCTCTATGACCCTTGATGATGATAGGGTTGAGAAGGAAAACACGTATCATCTCCCCATATTTGAAGTTAAGTAGGGGATCGTTAAGTCCCTTCTGATTGTTCATTCATGTTTTACTTTATGTTTCTCTTGATTTTTGTGTCTTAACTTCAGAGTTTCTATGCCTCTCTGGTCTTTTCATCAGGAATGCTTGGAAATCCTCTAATTCATTAAAGATCCATTTTCCCCTTCTGGGATTATACTTGGTTTTTATAAGTTATTCTTAGCTCTAAGACTATGTCCTTTGCCTTCTCAAATATCAGACTGTATTCTCTTCATTCCTTTATAGTGGTAGCTGCTAAATCATATATGATCTTTCTTTCTGGCTGCTAGTAATACTGTTTAATTTGACCTGAAAGTTCTGGATTTTGGTTAAAATATTCCTAGGAATGTTCATTTTGGGGTTTCTTCGAAGAGTTGACTAGTGGAATTTTTTTTATTTCCACTTTGCCTATGGTTCTAAAAGAGCTTGGCAGTTTTCTTTTAACATCTCCTAAAACTTTTTTTTTGGTCATAGCTTTCTGATAGGCCAATAATCCTTAATTTTTTTTCCTCTTTGTTCTGTTTTCCAGGTCAGTTGTTTCTGTTATGAGATACTTCACAATTCTGTCTATAATTTCCCCCATTATTTTGACTTTGTAATAATATTTCTTGTTGTCTTATGTAATCATTGGCTTCATTGTGGTCCATTCTAATTTTCAGGGAGTTTGTTGATGGGGTAAGGTCTTTGTACCTCTGGTGCCAAATTATGAATTCTTTTTCCAATTCTTTGTTCTATAGTTCTTATTCTTTTTCTATTTTTTCCTTCTAGTACTCTCATTTAATTGATTTCTTTTATTTTAAAAACTTTTGCTTTCACTTCCAGGAATTCTAGTTGAACTTGCGCCCAAGCTGTGTTTATCTTTGAAGCTTTACTTGTGGACATTTCTGAATCATCCTCTTCTAGGTCCAGGTCTTCGGCATCACTATCATCATAATACCTTTCTGCGGTGGGATTCTTTACCATTTGCTCATTCATCTAGTCTACTTCCTGACTTTGGACAGGATGTTAGGACTGGGTGTCTGTACTTCTGGAGAGAAGGTCAAGACTGGTTGCTTTCTTGGGGGTACTGAATTCTGGGTTACTCTTAGGACCTCAGGGATAGCTGAAGTTGGAGATCTGCAAGGTTTCAATGTTCCCAAATGGTCTGATCTAGGGCAAAGTTTGACTGCTGCTCTCCTAGTCTAAACTCTGTAAGCTCCTGACCTGGGTCTGAACAACTATAGATTGCTGCAGGATTCAGCCATTATCATTCAGCTGAAATGCTCTGCTAGTTCAGAAAGACAAAACTGAAAGTCTGAGATTCCTATCAGTGTTATTTTACTACAGGCTTCCAAGTGAATTGGAGACTGAGACTTCAACCCCATTCTACTCCTGGGTTTTGAGTGAAACTGCTGCTGAATACTTTTAAACTCCATCCTCTCAGTATGTAACTCAGGATCAGTGGCCAGTGCTCACCTGGACTACCACCCTTGGGCACAGGTTCACCCTCCTCAGTCCACTCTGAATCTGTGACCCACAGCTGGGTAATGTGTGACTAAGCTTCCACATAGCACCTGCTCTTCCATTCTGCATGAAGTCACAGTACCCCATATGGGTCTGGGACCATATATTGCCCTTGGACACATCTTCTCCCAGTACTTAAGAGCTCTGCATAGTGCACGCTCTTTGACCATACCCCACCTCCGGTGTCCAAAGACCTGTGTTTCCTTATACTGATCTTGTTGGAAAAATGACTCACTATGACTCTTGGATTTTCCCCTCAGGATTCAATTTGGCACTTTTCTAGATGTTTCAAGGATTTGGGGGGACATTTTCTGAGGGGAAGAAAGTTGGGGGAGCTCAGCTATACTTATTCCTGTTACTCTGCCATCTTGGTTCCACCTCTCCACCTTCTTGATTCCATCTTCTTTTTACATAATTGCTTCATTAATTAGGTCTCTACTTCATGTATTTTTAATTGTTCTCTCTACTGGAAGCAGCATGGTAAAGTGGTTCGAATGTTGATTCTGGATTCCAAGAACTTAAATGTAAATCTTGTATATGACACTGGGCAAAGTCAGTGACCCTGCAGGCATCTCAGTCAGTGAGTGACACAGTCAATCAGTCAGTCAGTCAGTCAGTCAGTCAACAATGATTTATTAAGTGCACACTATATGCCAGGCACTGAGCTAAGCACTAGGAATACAAACAAAAGAACAAGCATATTATGCATTTCTTTCTGAGAAAGCTCACATCCTAACAGGTGAACTGAAATTCTAATGAGGGAGGCAATGTGCAAAAAAACTGTACACAATAGATAAAGAGTAAATGGAAAATAATTTCAGAGAGAATGCACTAGTCAGGGGTGATAAAGGGGAAAGATTGGAAAAGGTCTCCTGAAGAAGGTGGGATTGGAACTGAATCTTAAAGGAAGCTGGGAAGTCAGGAGGCAAAAGTAAGGAGGGAGAACATTATGTGCATGAAGGATAACCAGTGAAAAGGCATAGAGCTAGGAGATGAAGTTTGTGATAAAGAGCAAGAAGGCCAGTGATGCCTGTTCACAAGAATATATAAAGAGTAAACTGTAAGAAGCCTGGAGAGTTAGAAACAGAATCAGACTAGAAATCAGACTTTAAAAGTCAAAAAGAAGATTTTAAATTTGATCCCGGAGGTATTAGGGGGCCAATGGTGTTTACTATGTACAGAGTGGAGGGGTAGGATGACAAGGTCAGACCTGTACTTTAGTAAGAGCCTTAAAGGGTATTATACTAAATGGTCTGTAAGGCCCTTTCCAACTCAATATCTATTATTCTAAATATTGGCTCCTTAGCCGTTGCCTATAAACACGCACATACTCTAAGTTAAAATAAAATAATGACAACAAAACTCTTCCTTCGACCTACTTACTTCTCTGAGGTACTATCTTCTTTCTTTCTCCTTTCTTATTAACCTAAGTTCTCAAAAATGGTAATTTATATTCTACTCCCTCACTGTCAACTCAACTCTTAACCCTTTGTAACTGAGCTTCTGCCAGGAACAAGGTGATAAAACCTTACTCTTCCCTGGTCAGACAAGCCAAGTTTTGTGTTTAGTTAAACTAAAGGAGATTGACATTAAAAAGTACTGATCTTAAATGTTTATGTAATTCACCCTCTGACTAATCCTTTTGCTTCAGTAGTAGACCTTAAGCATGGTGATTCTGAGATTGATTAGGCACAAAGAGAAGTCTGCAGTAGCTGTGAAACCACACTAAGATGCAAAAAGTCAGGTTAGGCAGGCAAGCAACTAGCATTACTAAACATCTACTATGTGCTGAGTGTTGGGGTTACAAAAGTAAAAAGAATGATAGTTCCTGATCTCAAAGATCATGGGGGTGGGGGTGGTGGGGCAGCTAGGTGGTGCAGTGAACAGAGCACTGGCCCTACAGTCAGGAGGAGCTGAGTTCAATTCCGACTTCAGACACTTAATACTAGCCATGTGACATTGGGAAAGTCATTTAACCCCAACTGCCCTTTTGTCCCCCCCTCCAAAAAACAAACAAACAAAAAGATCATGGGGGAAGACAACACAAAAAAGGGAATGGTAAAGCAGGGAGCCATGACAGAGAAGTCCAGAGAGTCAGGAATGTAGCAGAGGGGATTAAGGGATAAGGCACTGGGTCCCTCCCTAAAATGGACATTCCAAAGAGAACTCACCAATAGGAAAAGGGAACTACAAGGATATTTTAGGGATAAGAGAACAACAGATGTAGGGAGAAATTACAAAGTGAGAAGACAGCTGAGACATGGTGTTGAAGTGTGGAAGAAACCTTAGAGACCAGAAAGTCACCCTCTTATTTTAACTGGGGTTCAAAGAAGTTAAATGACCTGCCCCTGGTCACAAAGGTTTTGACTTTGACACTTTTGAATAAGACATACTAACACAAACACTAAAAATCATCTCTTCCCTTAGGAACAAGGGAAGAATGGTTTGTAATCAATGATTTTGTAAGGTTTAATACAAACTATTTTCTGAAAATCTAAATACATAAATCAAATAAAAAACACCAATCAATATAAAAATAAAAAGCACTTTCCATATCAGTCTGTATTTTGTAGGTACAAAGAATATGTATTTATTTGCAAAGATAATTTTTTAAAAATCAAACTTCATTTAGTTTACTGAATATAAATTTACTGCTGATTTAGGAGTTTTCTCTCTTTTTTCTACATTACTCAATTATCATTATGTTAGAACAAAATTTTAATTAGAGCTCCTTTAATATATAAATAAGCAAAACTGAATTCGAGAAACTATCAAAAAAAAACACCTTTTACTGTTAATGCAAAGATTTTATTAATATTTGTTTATATTGTAAAGCCGTTGCAGTAGGATTCTATCAAGGTCTCTCCCTCCTGAAAGTCAGGGCAAGATTAAAGGAAAGAATCTTGAGTAATAAAAACTAACCTTAGGAAACTGGGGAGCTGTTAATCCAAATGAATTTTGACTTCTGGGAACCTGGCCTTCTGATTTGTACGCATTTTAAGCATAATCTTAAGTTGCCTGACCCAAACCCAACATGGCACTTCCTAGTCATCTCCATTACAAAAAGGTATACCATTCTATGTCCCACACTCCTTGTCCTCTGTAAAATCTAGTTTTAAATACAAAAGTCAAATCTATACTACCTTCCTGTAAAGGATGTGTCAATATATTGGCCTATAACTCTAATCACTATCGTCTTTGACTTTCCTGTCCAAACTCATTCCTCCTCTATTAGAATATAAGCTCAGGGTGCCTATGTGGTACAGAATAGAGCACCAGCCCTGGAGTCAGAAGGACCCGAGTTCAAATGCGGCCTCAGACACTTAACTAGCCATGTGACCTTGGGCAAGTCACTTAACCCCAATTGCCCTGCCTTCCCCCCTCCAGGAAAAAAAAGCAAAAAACAAAGAATGTAAGCTTCTTGAGGGGAGGGACTTTCAATCAGTCAACAAACTTTTATTAGAAACCTACAATATGCCAGGCACTGTGCTAAGAAATGAGGATACAGAGTAAAAACAAACAACAATAAAATAATCCCTGCTCTCAAGGAGCTCACCATCTGATGAGGGAAACAACATTCAAACAACTATGTACAAATAAGATATGTGCAGAATAAATTGGAGATAATCTCAGAGAAAAGATATTAATATTAAAGAGGCCTACAGAAAGGCTCCTTGCAGGAGGTCAGACTTTACTGAGACCCGAAGGAAGCCAGGTAAGCTAAGAAGCAGGGAGTTCTGGGGATGGAGAACAGCCAGATAAAATGCTCAGAGTTCGAAGGTGGAGAATTCTGGTAAGATACAGCAAGGAAGTCAATGTCACTGAATCACAGAGTACATGGGGGTAGGTAAGGAGTAAGAAGACTGGAAAGGTAAGGTTATGAAGGATTTTAAAAGCCAAACAAGGATTTTATACTTAATCTGGAGACAACAGGAAACCACTGTAGTTTTTCTGAATGAGGTGGTACGATGCAAAGCAAAGCAAATGCTCCAACTTGTATTCATGATCGACTTGATAGCTGAACAGAGAATGCACTAGAACAGAGAAGGAATCGAAGCAAGGAGACCAAACCGAAGGCTACTGCAGGAATATAGCTATAAGGGGATAAGACCTATAGCAGAGTGGTGGCACAATCAAAGGAAATAATGGGGCATGTATAAGGGATCTATGAAGGCAGAAATAACAGTACTTGACAACTGACTGAATATGGGGTATGGGGTGGGTAAGAATGAGGAGTGGAGACTTTCACCTAGGTTGTGGTACCCTCCACAGTAAGAGGGGAGTTTGGAAGAAGAGAAGGTTTGGGGGTAAAGATAATGAGTTCAGTTTTGGACATGTGAAGTTTAAGATTGAAGGGACATGCAATTTGAGATGTATAATAGGCAGTTGGACATGCAAGACTAGACATCAGAAGAGAGGTCAGAGCTGGATAAAGAGATCTGAGAATCATGCATAGCCAATGAAAATGTGGCAAATGAGATGAACAAAAAGTGGTCAGTTTAGCAGGAGGAGAATAAGAGAACACTGTGATAAAAACCTAAAAAGAAGAGACTATTAAGAAGAGAATGAATGACAGTGTCAAAGACTGCTGGGAGGTCAAGAAGCATGAGAATTCAGAAAAGGCCATCAGATTTGGCAATTCTTCATACAGTAATTAACTTTTTGTTTATGACTTTTTCACTTCTCTTCAATAACACAAATGAAGCTAAAAATGGGGATATTTACTAATGGGAAAAAGTACATTGGTGACACAGGAAATTTAAAGGGCTTGGAAAATGGATATAAACTACAATAAAAATAAGGAGCCTCTCCCCATTTTCTGAAGTCTTGATAATGACTAGAAGGCAAAGGTCAGGCTTCTAACTAGACCTAACCATGCTTCCCTGCCATCTTTTCTGATAGTACCTACAATTTTCTAGCCCAAGACAACTTAAAAGGTAGGAAAGAAGGATATGTTTCACTGAGGTGAGAATGGAGTGCAGGCTATGCCTCTGTAAGCCAGCAGTAGGCTCTGGGGGTGAATGAATCAACAGCAGAAACTTTCAGAGTTCTCAGTCCACAGATGGTAATATGGTGGACAACTGGTCAGAAACAGATTACAGTGGACCCTCTTTTGGCACTGGGTGCAGGACTCTGTTGGATTGCCCATACTTGGTTCCAGGTCACAGTCTCAGAGTGAGGAGGAGCATTAGAACTCTAGAGCTTGTGGCTGCAGGAAAGTGAGGACCCTGGTCTTATGGTCATTCTTAGACCAGAGCATAGGCCAGAAGAACAATTAACATACCTCTCCTTATGTCACACCACCCTGAAAGAAATGAAAATTTATAGACCCTCAGAACTAGCTCTAAAAATAGCTACACAAAAAATCTGAAGCTTGCACCCTGGGAACAGAGCCCAACTTCAATATAAATTTAAGTCAAGAAATAGGCTGAAAAAGTGAGCAAACAAACAAACAAACAAGAACCTGACCACAAAGAGTTACTACAGTGACAGGGAAAGTTCAAAACATAAACTCTGAAGACAAAAAAGTCAAGACTGCTATGTCCAAAGCCTCAAAGAAAAACGTGGAGTGGTCTCAAGCCCCCAAAGAATTTCTGAAACAGCTCAAAAAAAGGATTTTAAAAATCAAATAAGAGAGGGAAATGAAAAACTGAAGGAAAAAAAAGAGAGAATGATGGGAAAAAAAACATCTAAAAAGAGTCAGCAGTTTGGTAAAGGAAGCACAAAAAATACTGATGAAAATAAAAAATAAAATTAAAATATTAAAAAACAGAACAGGCTAAATGAGAAGAGGCACAAAAATCTACTGAAGAGAAGAATTAAAAAGTAGAATTAGCCAAATAGGAAAAGGTGTAAAAAAGATCCCAGAAGAAAACAATGCCTTAAAAACGAGAACTGGGCCGGTAGAATATAATGACTGCACAAGACATCAAGAAACAGTAAAACAAAGTCAAAATAATAAAAAAAAAATAGAAGAAATTGTGAAATATCTCACTGGAAAAACAACTGAGCAGGTAAACAGATTGAGGAGAGATACTTTTAAGTTAATGGACTACCTGAAAGTCATAATAAAAAAAAAAGAGCCCAGACATATTATTTCAAGAAATTATCTATTTTTTAGGGTGTTGATTTCTTCAGTCATACTGCTGACTCTCTTTTCATGATTTTCCTGCAACGTTCTTATTTCTCTTCCCAATTTTTCTTTCACTTCCCTTATTTGGTTTTGAAAATCCTTCTTCAGTTCATCTCTAGCTTTAAGGCATT
>JAQQSV010024206.1:0-10217 GCA_028646515.1 Pseudochirops corinnae
GGGGGGAGGGAAGGAGTAGGAGGAGGGAGTCCCTTTCCTGTAAAATATAATATTTACTTTATTTTGTGTCTTTTATTTTTCTTTTTATCTTTTTCAGTCTCACCATGGACTGATCTGCTTAGGAACTGGGTTTAAACTCTAAACTCTCTCTTGAAATTTTGTCTTTTAGCTCTTTCCTTGTATTTCCAGTAGCCTGTCTGTGAATCCCCTTCTCATATCTTGGCCCCTTCACTTCCCATTGTTGTAACACATACCTTTTCTTTTGCATGAGCTTCTGATAGCAAGTGTTCTCAGATGTCTCAAGTTGTGGGGTTTGAGAGTACCTCAGGATCTCTGATCCAAATATTCCATGGAGGATACAACTGCCAGCAGTTAGGATTCTAGTTCCCTTTCTCTTGGATATAGAATGGGAGTGTGCTGATGAATGTTTAATAACTAGCTTCCCCAAATAACTTAACAAATAACTAACTGTAATGGGAATGGGAATCTGAAGATCTTCCCTGTGCCTTGATAGGCTTAAGTGAATCTGAGAACCTTCCCTAATTTGCAGTGAATAGAACACTGGCCCTGGAGTCAGGAGGACCTGAGTTCAAGTCCAACATCAGACACTTAACACTTACTAGCCATGGGACCTTGGGCAAGTCACTTAACCCCAACTGCCCTCCAGAAAAAAAAAAAAAACAAAAAATAAAAAAAGAATATCAATTCCAAGGTTTAAAAAAAAGAAAAGAAAATATACTCTGCTCCCTAATAGGCCGAATGTGGTCACATGGAGCCTGTGATGGGAGGCTTGTTTTTCAGGAATGCCCACACCTTGTTACTTTGTGATTGGGTAGTGGGTCAAGAGGGTTGTGATATTCTCTGACCCAGGAGAAGGTTATATATACCCTGATGTGAGGTTTTGCTTTGGGGATCACTTTGGAAAGAGTTGTGTGATTTGGCCAGACTAGACTCCAGGAAACCGTTGAACCCTGCCCCCTCCCCCCCTTTGAAAACCCAGATGTTGGTGCTTCCCTCTCTGGTAACTAACTAGGTATGGATATAATGGTCAGATAGCTGGAAGCCCTGTCTGCTGAATTGTGTTATTTTCTGTCGTAACTTCTGTTTGTATTCTCTGAATTTCAGGATGCTGAATTTTTCCCCTGAACTAGGTAAATGATATAAGTTTGATTGACTAAAGTAAGACTGTTAACTCATTTTGAGTTGCTTTCCTTTAGCAAATCAGATCTAAGAACCTGTGCTAGCAGCTATCCTGGGTATGCTAGGGTGCTTGTGGGTACACTAACTGCACCCCACACCCCCAAAAAAGTGCACACAACACACTTATGATTTATTAACTTTTTCTCCATCATTTTCTTAAGTCTAGACAATCAACTAAATAATTAATCAAGCACTTTAACAACTGGTTCAGAGCAAGCCCGTCTGAGATGGTTCCAGCACACACCCCATTCAGAAGGTCCTTTTCTTCTAGCCAGTTCTTGCCTACTATATCTTCTGTCCCAACCTCAATCTCCATAATTGTACTCTTATTTCCTTCATGTCGATGGACAAGATCAGTGTTTTCCACCTCTTATGGATGTGGGGGTTCAAAATTAGGTACTAGCTTGAGGGAACAAGTAGGGACCATCACAGTTAGACCCCGAAATAGGAAGCTTTGAAAGTGTTTGATCTGTTTGTTCTCAGTCCATAGTATGAATTGAGAGTGGGTTGAGTGGGTGGGAGTTTGAAGTATTTCTGTACTTTAATATTAACCATAAGGCTTTTATTTTATGTGATATTTTAGTCCTCTTGTTAATTTAACTTTAATTACTCTAAAGTTGGCACATCTCCTTATTTTGAGCTTGTTAGGCTAGGTTTTATGCTGAAAACAACTACTCCAAGATTTCTTCCAAGTCCAAATCTATGATCCTCCTCCACCATCTGACCTGATATGTCTTCTCAAAAAATCAAAATGCTTCTTTCTCCAACTTCACCAACTTTCCATTTACCCCACTTCTGTTAGTAAAGGATACCTGTCTGCCAAGGAAGAGACAGGTAGCAAGATTAAAATATGTCTTCCTCTGAACTTCCTAAAGAAGGAGGTTATATGAGATGCCCTATGTTGGACACATGGTTTTAATTCTAACATGCAAATTTCATCCAAATCAAATTGTAGTCACTTTAGAGTCACCTCCCTTTCCCCATAGATTTGGCCAAGTAAGAAATCATTTTCAAAATGGTGTATCACAATATTTCTTTTCACTGTTGTTCTAATTTCTGTAAAAAGCTTTGGTGGGTTTTTTCCCCCCATTTAAAAAATTCTGAACTTGGCAACAATCAATTAAAATGAGCACTCCCATATACATATTAGAACAGAAAGTTAGAGTTCTGTACTGAACTTTTATATCTTCAAAATAAGCTTCTTATATTATGCATTTTTTATATCAGAGCACATTTCAAATTGGCATAATTGAACAGAGATATTTTTTTCCACTAATGTAATTTGTCCTGTTTCCAAATAAAACCTGTGGTGTCATAGATTTTGAGTTGTACAGCTTCTCTTGTACACATATGCTCCCCCCGTCATTACTTTCACAGTGAAATCAAACCAAGAATCTTTAATTTGACACCAACTATAGAGATGACAAAAATATTTTAATTATACTCTTCATCTTTAGGGAGTCTCTTATCTAATTGGGGATATAGACATTACCATGTGAAAAGTTAAACCATAAAACACTTATTTTTATTGTGCTACAAATGCATTGAGGGTGCCCTTGATGAAAATGTGAGAAAAGAACTCAAACCACATATTAATAGTCATACAATTAACTGAAAGGCATAGAAAATACAAGATCCTTCTGTATTGATTAGCAAAAATGGCATTGAATTAATATCACACAAGGTTCCTTGATAACTGCAAGCACGGAGATAACTTTGTTACTGAGATAGAGGATGGTCTAGACACGTTCATATAAAAGAGAAATCTCTTATGGAGCATGGTGTCCATTATGTCTAGGTTACTTTTATTGATTATATTAAGCCCCAGAATGCATTAGGAAATGGGGTCATGTATAACCTGCATGTGGCCTTTGACCTATTTTTGTGTAGTCAATGAATTAAGAATGTTGTGTTTTTTACATTTTTAAATACAGTAAAAATATAAAAACTATTCTCAGCTTACTAGCTGTACAAAAATAGATGGACAGGCCACATTTGGACTATCCCTGCATTCTTGTTGAAATCTAGTCCCTTTTTTCATTTAAAAATTTTTATTTTATTTTAAATTTATGTAATAAAATAAACATTTATATAACATAATATAGTTTTTAAAAGATAATTGCATAAGAAACTGAAATCTACTATGTATAACTTCTTATTCCTCTTAAATATACAACATTATCATATACATTCCTTTTTTTCTCCCCTCTTCCCCCAACTCCCGCCCTAAAGATGGCCACCATTAGATACAAATAAGTGTGTGTGTGTGTGTGTGTGTGTGTATAAATACACATATACATATACATATAAAATTATTCTCTACACACTTCTCTTTATCAATTCTTTCTTTGGATGCGGATAGCGTCTTTCTTCACATGCCCTTTTATAGTTAATTTGGGTATTTATAATAGTCAAAACAAATTATTCACTCCAAGTCATTCTTAAAACAATATTACTTTACTGTATACAATGCTCTCTTACTTTTGCTTATTTTATTCATCATTTCATTCAAGTCTTTCCATGCTTTTTTTAAACCATCAAGCTCATCATTTCTTAAAACATACTAGTATTCCATCACAATCATATACCACAACTCGTTCAGCCATTCCACAATTGATAGATATCTCTGCAATTTCCAGTTTTTTGCCATCACAAAGAGAGCATTTTAAGCCATAGAGGTTCTTTTCCTTTTTCTCTAATTATTTTTGGAAATAGACCTAGTACTAGTATTGTTGGGTCAAAGGGTATAGATAGTTTAATAATTCTTTGGGCATAATACCAGATGGCTCTCCAAAATGGTTAGATGAGTCTGCAATTCCATCAACAATGGATTAGTGTTCCAATTTTTCCACATCCCTTCCAATATTTGTTACTTTTCCCTTCAATCATGTTAGCCAATCTGGTAGATGTAAAATGATATCACAAGGTTGTTTTGATTTGCATTTCTCTAATCAATAATGATTTAGAGCATTTTTTCATATGACTATAAATTGTTTTGATCTCTTTATTGGGAAACTGCTTGTTTATATTCTTTGACCATTTATCAATTGGGGAATGACTCATATTCTTTGATTTGATTTGTTCTTTGATTTGACAAAGTTCTTTATATATTTTAGATATGAGGCCTTGTAGCAACAACCACACTGGCATGCACAGGTTCTTAGATTTGCTTTATTAGGAAAGATAGCTGTTTAAGGGGCCAAAAATCTTTTTAAATTACATTCACTAGTTCAGGGGAAAAGTCAGCACCCTGAACTTCAGAGAAAATATAAATAGAGAAAATACAAGCAAAGAAATAAAGACCAACAGACAGGGCTCTGACTGCCTGAATCAACTATACACTTTACATACATCCTTGGACTGAGAGAGCCTTTACATTCAAGCAGTCAGGGAGCTCTGAACACTCAGAATCTCGACCAGGGAATCACAAGATCCTTCTCATAAGGGAAAACTCCTAAAGCAAAATACCAACTTAGAGTAAATATATACTTCTTAGAGCCAGAAGGCAACACAACCCTCCTGACTAAGTGCCTAATTAGAAATTAGCAAAAGGTGTGAAAGCCTTCCTACAAGCAAGCCTCCCCTAAGCAAGCATCCCTTAATGGGCTCCACATGAGGCTTATTAATGGATGGGGGAAGATCTTAAATTCCATTAACATTACAAACCTTTACCTGAGGAACTGTCTATAAAAGGTTTTCCACAATTTTCTTTTTTTCTTCTGATCTTGGCTACATTTATTTTATTTGTACAAAACTTTTTAAATTTAATGTAATCAAAATTATCCATTCTATACCTAACTTTGCTCTCTATCTCTTATTTATCCATAAATTGTTCAATTATTCATAAGTGTGATAAGTAACATGTTCCATGTTCTTCTAATTTTTCTTATAATATCTCTCTTTATATCTAGGACATATATATACATACATATATATATATATATATATATATATATATATATATAGTTTTTTTCTTTAATTTAAATTTTTTTTTGCTTTTTGGAGGGCAATTGAGTTAAGTGACTTGCCCAAGGTCACACAGCTAGTAAGTGTTAAACGTCTGAAGCTGGATTTGAACTCAGTTCTTCCTAACCCCCAGGGCCAGTGCTCTATTCACTGCACCACCTAGCTGCCCCTATATATCCATTTTGACCTTATCATAGTAAATGGTATAAGATATTGGTTTACGCTCAGTTTCTGTTATTCTGCTTTCCAACAATTTTTTGCTAAATGATGAATTCTTATCCCAAAATCGTAAGTCTTTATACTTGTCAAATATAAGGTTATTATGTTTATTTGCTGCTATAAATTGTATGTTTATTTCATTGATCTATCTTTCCATTTCTTAGTCAGTACCAGATGGCTTTAATAATTACTGCTTTATGATGTAGTTTAAAATCTGGTACTTCTAAACCTCCTTCCTTTACATTTTTTCATTATTTTCTTTGATACACTTGACTTTTGTTCTTCCAAATGAATTTTGTTATTATTTTTTAATTCAGTAAAATATCTTTTTGGTAATTTAATTGATATGGCATTGAATATATAAATTAGTTTGGGTAATATGATCCTTTTTATTATATTGACCCCATCTACCCATGAACAATTTTTATTTCTCCAATTATTTAAATCTGATTTTATTTGTATAAATTTTTAAAAAATAATTTTGTTTAAATAGTTCCTGGGTTTGTTTTGGCAGGAATACTCCCAGCTATTTTATACTGTTTAGAGTTATTTTAAATGGAGTATCACTTAAAAGGGATCAGTCTATAAGATGACCAAAAGGGAAAAATGACATATCAAAAAGGATGTGAGGAAAATGGGACACTAACGCACTGTTGTGCACAGATCTAACCATTCTGGAGAGCAATTTGGAACTATGCCCAATGTCTTATAAAACTGTTCTTAACCTTTGATCCAGCAATACCACTGCTAGCTCAATATTACAAAGACATTCAAGAAAGGGGAAGGACCATATCTGTACAAAAATATTTATAGTAGCTCTTTTTGTGGTGGCTAAGAACTGGAAATCAAAGGGTTGCTCACTCATTGTGGAATGGCAAAACAAACTGTAGTATACGATTGTAATGGAATATTATTGTGCTACAAGAAATGACAAGCAGGATGATTTCAGAGAAACCTAGAAAGACATGAACTGATGCAAAGTGAAGGGAACAAAACCAGGAGAGCATTATACACAGTAATAACAATATTGTTCGATGAAGAACTGTGAATGACTTAGCTATTCTCAACAATACAATGATCTAAGACAGTCCAACAGAATAATGATAAAACATAGTATCTACCTCCATAGAGTGTTTGAATACAGACTAAAGCATGCTCTTTTTCACTTTCTTTTATTTAAGTCTTCTTGTACAAAATGACTAATATGAAAATGTTTTACATGTTTGCATGTTTTCAATGTTTTCAGTGATTGCACATGTATAACCTATATCTGATTACTTACTGTCTCAGGGAGGGAAGGAGGAGAGAGAGGGAAAGAGGATAGAATTTGGAATTCAAAACTTTTTTTAAAATGTTAATTGTTTTAGCATGTAATGGGGGGAAAATAAAATATATTTTTAAAAAAGAAAGAAAAAAAGCGGGAGCAGCCTTACAATCTGCATAGGGAAGCCCAAATGAATGAAGAATGCCTAATTGCCCAGACTATGATATATAGTTGGATGGACTATCAATAAACTACCAATATTTGTATCTTGGACAAATTACTGCTGATAAACAATAAGCTGGGCCCAGACACTAATCTTCATTAAAGAACTACTAGAAAAGGAGTGGAGAATCTTTTCATGCACACACACACACACACACACACACACACACACACACACACATATACATACACATTTTTACGTAGCTGTGTGTATGTATAAACATGCACACATTTTAATAGGGGCCTTCAGAAAACAATGCTCCAAACTTCTTTTATCTAAAGCTCTGATGAGTGAATTTAATAGGAATTTGGAATTAGGGTTAAAAAACAATTATTAGAGTTAGCATTAAAGGATAAAGGGGGAATACAGTGGCAAGGTAATGAGCTCTTTGAGATAGGGAGGGAAGGAACAGGGCAGGGAAAGAAAAAGAGAGCATTTATTGTTTACTATATACCTGGCACACTGCTGAATACTGGAGATAAAAATATAGCAAACAAAGCAATCCCTACTCTAAAGGAAGGGCAGCTAGGACAGGGTCTGCAGTCAAGAAAACTCGGCTTTGTAAGTTCAAATCTGGCCTCAGACACAGTAGCTGTGTGACCCTGGAAAAGTCACTTCACCTTGTTTGCTTCATTTTCTTCACGTGTAAAATGAGTTGGAGAGGGAAATGGCAAACTATTCCAAATATCTTTGCCAAGGAAACCTCAAATGGGGACACCAAGAGTTGGCCAGGACTGAAAACAAACACACAAACAAAAAAGACTGAATAACCACAATACCCTAAAGAAGCATCTATTCTAATGCTAGAAGTAGAAGTTAACACATAAGAGGAACCTAGAAAGGGGTTGGAAACATGGAAAGACTTGCATAAAATAATGAAGAGCAAAATGAGCAGAATCAGGAGAACACTGTATATGGTAACAACATTTTTTTAAGAATGACTTTGAGTGAATAAGTTACTTTGACTACTATGAATGTCCAAATTAACTATAAAGGACATATGAAGAAAAATGCTATCTGCATCCAGAGAAAGAACCGATCAATAGAATTAAGTATAGAATAATTATACCTCTCTCTCTCTCTATCCCTTTTTGTGTCTGATGGTAGTCATCTCTAGGTAGGAGAGATGGGGAAGGGAAAGAAAAAAAGAAAAAAAAAGAAATTTACATAATAACATATTTAAAAGGAATAGCAAGTTGTATATAATAGATTCTCAGTTTTTATTCAATCTTTTTTATTATACTATGAAATGCTTGTTTTAGTCCATTAATTAAAATAAAATATATAAATATGGGGAGAAAAGAAAAGAAAAGAAAGGGGTTGGAGATGTGCATAGTGTCTTGGTGTGGCAGTAAATAGGAAGTAATGTGGAGACATAGTTTCTTCCAGGCTAGGTAAGGTGAAAGCTTACTTGCAATGCCAGGGACGGAGTCTAAGTTTCCCCTCAAATTGTAATGTGTAATTAGCCACCTACTGACTCTTCCATGCCTGAGGCTATCTCTAGTGACAGAGCCTGTTTGGTCAAGATGTCAATGATCCTGCTAGATTAAGTCATTCATTTAAGAACATTCTTTCTGTATTTGATGATTAAGAAAAAAAACCAAAAAAGTTTGGGGTCCCTTACAGCTCTACAGCTTAGATCCTTCAATTCTTTAATGCAGCATTTTTTTAGGCTCTTGACCTAGTTAACAAACCTACATTTATTAAGCACTTACTATGAGACAGGCACTGCCCTGCCTTTTGTAACTGAACTTTTGTTTTAAATTCTCTTTTCAACTATGTTGTGTTCATCTTTTCTATGGACTAATTCCTATTTATATAACTCTTCAGGTCTCAATAGCCCTGTATTATTGTGAGGTTCTCATGGATTTTCTGCCTCCTTTGACCCTATGAATACCTTATATTTAAAGGGAATTATAATAACACCTTACAAATCATTCTCATATGTGTTATCTTAGTTGACTTTATCTGTATAGAAACTTTATCCGTATCCAAGCTCACTTACCTTATCACTGTGTTGCCTTTCCCTCCCACTTTCAACCTGAAATTCCTATTAGATACGCTGATATACAAGACAGTTTGAAGGGCAGCTAGGTGACTCAGTGAATAGAGCACAGCCCCGGAGTCAGGAGGACCTGAGTTCAAATCCAGCCTCAGACACTTAACACTTACTAGCTGTGTGACCTTGGGCAAGTCACTTAACCCCAATTGCCTTGCCGTCCCCCCTCCAAAAAGCCAAAAAGAAAAAAAAAGAAAGTTTGGGGGCACTATTTCCAGAAATTCTCTATTAAAATTCATATATATTATTAGGTCTTATGAGTCCTATTCCACCGATCGATAGGGCAGCTCCTAGATAAACATTTGACAGAGGAGGAAACAGAGGCTCAAAGAAATTGAACAACTTGATTGAAGTTACATCACTTGTAAGTGACTGTGCAACATGCACTTGGAGCCTCGTTTGGTTCAGTGAGAAGATCTAAAAATGAGCCAGCTCATTTGTAACTGTGACATCACAGGTAAGGACAGAGGGAAAATAAAAAGAAGATGAGGCACATTTTTAAAAGGTTCTAAGAGGTTTATTTTCTTAGCAATAGCACATGTTAAAGCTGACCCTAGACAAAATTGTGTCATCTTTCAACATGGGTTTCCCCATTCCTGCAACCAATGTTGGATCACATTGTAGAAGTATGAGGTAAGGTAAATAAATATTAAATTAAATCCATTTATCTATCTGCCTGTCCTCTATCTCTCTTCATCTATTTATCCGTTACTCTATCATCTATTACTATCATGTCTCTACTTTCTGTCTCTTTATTTATCCACTTACCATTGGTCTATCTCTATTTTCCATGTAACTATTTTTCTATCTATCTACCTATCATCTATTTATCTACCTATCATTTGTCTCACTATCATCAATCTATCTTCTGTCTCTCTATTTAGTTATCTACTTATAATTTATCTGCCTATATTCTATCTATATATCTAGCATCTATCATTTGTCAATATATCTATCCTCTTGCTATTATCTATATATTTATCTTTCTTTTAAAATTCTTTCTGTATTTATTTATTTTCTTGTTTACATTATTCATTTCCACAAAATTTTGAGTTACAAATTTTCTCCCCATCTTTCCCTCACCCATCACCCCAGAACAGCCATCCCACTGTATAACCCCTCCCCCAATCTGTTCTCTCCTATGTCCTCTCCCATCACCCCTCTGACTTTCCGGGAGGGCAAGATGGATCTCCCTACCCCAGTGCCTGTATATTTTAATTCCCAGTTGCATGTAGTTAATAATAACAATAACAATAATAATAATAATACTATATATATATATATAT
>JAQQSV010024207.1:0-10217 GCA_028646515.1 Pseudochirops corinnae
GTGGAGCTGCAAACTGATCCAGCCATTCTGGAGAGCAATCTGGAACTATGCCCAAAGGGCTATAAATAAATGCATACCCTTTGACCCAGCAATACCACTTTTAGGGCTATATCCCAAAGAGGTCAGAGAAGTGGGAAGAGGACCCGTATGTACAAAAATATTTATAGCAGCTCTTTTTGTGGTGACAAAAAATTGGAAAACAAGGGGATGTCCATCAATTGGGGAATGGTTGAACAAGTTATGGTATGTGAATGTAATGGAATACTACTGGGATATATGAAGTGAGGAGCAGACGGACTTCATAATAACCTGGAGAGACTTATATAAACTGATGCTGAGTGAGAAGAGCAGAACCAGGAGAAATTTATACACAATCATAGACACAATGTACGTGTAACAACTAACCTCAACAGACTGGGCTCCTGTCAGCAATACAAGGTTATAGGACAATTCCAAAAGACTCAAGATTAAAGGAGATATCCACATCCAGAGAAGGAGATTCAGAGTCTGAGTGCAGATTGAAACAAACTACTTGCTCTGTTTCTTTTTCTTGTTTTGTTTTGTTTCCTCTTTCCCACTTATCATCCCATCAGTTATAGTCCTTCTTTACAACCCAACTAATGATTAATGGGAAGATATTTGTAGATCTTGTATACAAGTACATGCTGCCATGATGGGGGGGGGGGAAGGGAGGATGAGAAAATCTGAAACTCAAGGGACTGTGGAACTGAATGTTGTAAACTAAAAGTAAATGAACCAAAATTCAAATAAATAAATAAATATTTCTGTACAAAGAAAAAAAAAGGGGGGGTAGAGCTAAGATGGTAGAATAAAAGCAGGAACTTGTTTGAGCTCCCACTCCAACCATCTCAAATACCTGTAAAAAAATGACTCTAAACAAATTTTAGAGCTACAGAACCCACAAAATGACAGAGAAAAACAAATCTGCTGAAGGCAACCTGGTAGGCCGACAGGAAGGGTCTATTGCAATGGGCTGGGAGCCAAGTACAGTCCTGCATGAGCCAAGCCAGAACAGACTCATGGCACAGACTGGCCAGAGTAAACTTCAGGAGAGTGAATCACTGGCAGGTGTGGTGGTTTCCAGACTTCTCAACGCAAAACACCAAAGAAAAAGTAAAAGGTCAGTAGGGAGCTCTGTTGGAACTGGATGAGAGAAGAGCATGGTCTGGCACCTGCCCCTGGGGTGAGAGGTGGCAGAGTGGTTGCCTCCCAAGCTCCTGGCCTGCAGATCATAGCAGGATCAAGCAACCATTCAGAGGGTAATCACTCTTGCTTTGAACTGCTTGGATCTGGGTCAGTCTTGTTTGGTGGTCCAGGGGTGAGGAATGCTAGTGTGCCAGAGCTTGTGGTGGCTGTAGAGAGTGGGCGTACACCTCATAGCTCTGACAACAGCTCTGACAACAACCGTGAAAACCCCAGCGACTTGGGACACAGCTTTCTCCACTCTGGAAGCAGAGTTCTGCTGTGGCAAAGAGCTCAAAAGCCAAATAATTGGCTGGCAAGATGAGCAAACAGAGGAAATGCAATCAAACCATAGATTCTTTCTTTTGCAACAAAAAGGATCAAAACATGGAACCAGAAGAAGACAACAAAGTCAAAACTCCTGCATCAAAAGCTTCCAAGAAAAATACAAATTGGTTGCAGGCCATGGAGGAGCTCAAGAAGGATTTTGAAAATCAAGTAAGAGAAGTGGAGGAAAAGTTGGGAAGAGAAATGAAAACAATGCAAGAAAATCATGAAAAATGAGTCAATAGCCTGACTGAAGAAAATAACACCTGAAAAAAAATAGACTGGGAGGGCTAGGTGGCACAGTGAATAGAGCACCAACGCTGGAGTCAGGAGGACCTGAGTTCAAATCCAGCCTCAGACACTTAACACTTACTTGCTGTGTGACCTTCAGCAAGTCACTTAACCCCAATTGTCCTGCATTCCCCCCTCCAAAAGGCAAAAAAAAATTTTTTAATTAAAAAAACAGACTAACTCAAATGGCAAAAGAGGCCCAAAAAGCCAATGAGAAAAAGAATGCCTTAAAAAGCTAAATTGTCCAGATGGAAAAGGAATTTCAAAATATATATATATATATGTATGTATAGGAGGGTATATGTGTATATAAATATATTATGTGAGTGTGGGCATATGTATGTTCATGTATACATAGACAGAGGCACAGGATGAGCTGAATATGAAGAGATGATATCTAAAAAAATAAAATTAAGAGGTGAGAGAGGAATTTATTGGGAGAAGGAAAAAGAGAGAGATAGAGTACGGTCAATTATCTCATATAAGAGAGGCAAGAGAAAATTGCTACAATGGAGGGGAAAAGCAGGAAGGTGAAAGGGAATGGGTCAACCTTACTCTTATTGAATTTGGCTTAAGGAGGGAATAACATACACATTCAATTGGGTATCAATTGGGGGAGGGGGACATGGGGGGGTGATAGAAGGAAGGACAGATTGGGGAAGAGGGTAGTTAGAAGCAAACACTTTTGAAAAGAACAGGGTCAAAGTAGAAAATAGAATAAGGGGGGGCAGGATAGGATGGAGGGAAATATAGTTAGTTTTTCACAATATAACTACTATGGAAACATTTTGCATAACTACACATATCCAACCTATATTGATTTGCATGTCCTCCCAGTGGGGGGTGAGTGAGGAGGGAAAAAAGGAAAGAATCTGGAAATCAAAGTTTTAAAAATAAATGTTAAAAAAAATATTTTTTGCATGCAACTGGGAAATAAGATATACAGGCACTGGAGTAAAGAAATCCATCTTGCCCTACTAGAAAGTTAGGGGGGAATGGGGAAGGATATAAGAGAGAGCAGATTGGTGTAAGGGGTATTCAGTAGACTTGCTATCTTGGGGTGGGGGGGGTAGGGGAAAGACAGGGAGAAAATTTGTAACTCAAAATCTTGTGGAAATGAATGCTGAAAACTAAAAATAAATAAATAACTAAATCGGAAATCCAAAACAAAACCCTACTTTAAATAATAGTAGTTTATTCTATGGGCATTCTCATGATTACAATTTGCTTCTGCAACTGGATATAAAATAGTAATGTCTTTTCCAAGACTACTGAATATTATCCTTAGGCTAAGTGTTTTTACAATTTGAAAATAAATGTTTATGTTATTTTAAATAATTTATATTTATTTTATTTTAAATAATAAAACTGCCTGGTTTATGCCTTTCAAGGATGTTGAAGGTATGTTATCCTTAGACTAATTATTGAAAACTTCTCCCTCCCCATCCGGACAACAGCCATCTATCTGTGTCTAAGACCACTGAGAATGTTGAATGTGTACCAAGGCCAATATATCCCCAAAACTCCATTCCTAAATTCAGAAAGACTGTCCACAAATGTTTAGCAGATTAGTGCTCTTAAGCCTTCAAAGTTAGCTCGTGGAATGAGACTTTTCTGTTAAGGTATATCAGAAGCAGATCTTTCTAATGATCAAGAACAACTCAACCTGAACTTGCACTTAATTGAAGAGCATTTGCTGCCAAAGACAAATGTTGCTGAATGAAGATATACTTCTCCCAGCCCCACAAAAAATGGAGGCTGCCGCATCATGCCCCTCTTTAAAAAACTCCTCTTTTTTGCATTTAAAGCACTCCATAACCTTTCTCCCCTTTACCTTTCCAGATTTATTTCATAGCGTTCTTCACGTGTTTTACCATCCAGTTAAACTAATGCACTTGACATTCCATTTCCTATCTATGCCTTTGAACAGGCCATCCATCCCCTTCTGTCTGTACTTGGTGCAGTCCACCTGGAAGAATCTCCCAGCTTCTTTCAAGGCACTGTCTCTTACCCAAAGTCTGTCTTGACCCTTCCAGCTGTTAGTGCAAGCTCCCTCTTCAATTTGTCTTATGTTTTTTTGGGTTTCATATTCCAATAAAGCACAAGGTCTTTGACAGCGGGTACATTTTTTTTCTCTTTGGGTTGTGTTCTTTGTATAGTAATGCCAACTGCAGCATGAAAAGCATTTAATAAATATTTGTAGAATGTAATTAATAGTAAATACAATCTTTCACAAGTTATAGAGAAAGAATTAGAGAGATTTAATGATAACTTAGAAACATAGGGCAATGAAGGGAGGATTATTAAAGGACCATTTAAACTTATGAGCCTAAGAGTTCAAGAAGGTGGTTCTTTGTTGATGACTATAGTAAATACTAGTTCCATAAGCCAATCAACAAGTACTTAAAATGTGGGAGGGAATGATTAAGCTCAAAAGATACAAAGAAAAGCAAAAATATGGTCTTTGTCCTCAGGGAGTTCACATTCTAATGAAAGACATGTAAACAACTATGTGCATACAAGATATATTCAGGGTAAATGAGAAGTAATCCTAGAGAGAAGGAAGTAGCGTTGGAGGAGTGGAGGGGGAAGACATCCTGCTGGAGGAGGAAGACATCCTGCTGAAGGGGGAAGATGAGCTAAGCCTCGAAGGATGCTTGGGAAGCCAGGAAGTGGAAGCATTCCAGGTATGAGAAGGACATCCAGTGAAAAGGCACCAGTTGGGGAAATGGAGTGTCTTGTGCAGGGAATAGCAAGAAGACAATATCATTGGATAATAGAGGGACTTACCACACTATTAGGTATTGCAAAGATCTTGAGTGAAATTATAAGGAGCCTATAGAAGGGTAGCATCTGTCTTGCTGGGAAAAAGGGATAGAGACAAGAGATATTATAAAGATAGAAGTGATAAGATCTGGCTTGATATTGGATGTGTGGGGTGGGTAAGAGTGAGAAATCTGTACATGACGACTATGTTGGGAGCCTGAATGACTGAAAGGATGGTGGTGCCCTTGTCAGTAATAGAGAATTTCAGGAGAAGAAGGATTACAAGGGAGGAATGGGTAGTGTGTGGGGAGAGGGAGAAGATATTATGAGTTCAGTTTTGGATATGTTGCTTTTAAAATACCTCTGTGACATTCAGTTTAAAGTGTCCAAAAGGCAGTTGGAGAGACAAGACTAGAGGGAGGTCAGGAGAGAGGTTAAGGCTGGATAAAGACATCTGAGAATAATCTGCATGGAGAGGATGAATTCATGGAAGCTGATGAGATCATCAAGCAAGACAGTATAGAAGAAGAAGAAATATTTAGATCAGTGGGAGTAATCTTCTTGCTTGTTAACATTTATGTTGTGCTTTAAGATTTTCAAAGCACTTTATAAATATTATCTCATATCACTCCTAGAAGGCAGATGCTATTATTATTTCCATTTTACAAGTGAGGATACTGAGACTGAGGGAGATTAAGGGACTTGCCCAGGTTCACATAGTGTCTGAAACTGGATTTGAATTCAAATCTTCCTGACTCCAGGTATAGTACTCTGTCCACTGTGCCATTTAGCTGTAGCATCAATGCAATATTCATAGCACCAACTATATATACTATAAATATACTGTAAATATACTATAAATATACCTGCATAGTGCTCAATCACAAAATATAACAGACTCTTCATCTAGAAGTCAGAAGCAAAACATTTATCCAGACATCAGAAAACCAAATCCCAAAACCAGTAAGTCTATTCCATCATAGTAGCAAAGAAGTTAATAAGCCACAACAGCACAAAGAGCCATAGCATCCTTTAGCCTTCCCACAAACCAACACGAGCCTAGCTGACAAACATCAACTTTTACTCGCAAGCCTGTCTCCCTCCAATTTGTCCTCTCCTCCCAACAGTGTCTAGCTGCTCTGACTCCCAGCTTCCTGTGGGCTCTGCTCCACCCTTCAGCAAACCCCTCCCACCACAGGCTCCATGTGGTTACATTCAATCTATTAGGAGGCAGGGTATATTTTCAAAGCAGAGAAGGTCTTCAAATTCCCTTAGGCTTATTAAGGGTCAGGGAAGATCTTAAAATTCCCATTACCATTATACCAGCTGACCTGAATGAAGATCCAGCAAAGGAGTCTGAAAGGAGTGGTCAAACAACCATGTCATGAAAACCTGGAGAGGAAAGAATATCCAGGAGGACATACCGATTGACAGTGTCAAAGTCTTCACCAAAGTCAAGAAAGATGAGGATGGAGGAAAGGTCATAGAGTTAGCAATTAAGAGATAATTGGTAACTTTGAAGAGAATAGTTTCAGTTGAATGATAAGATGGAAGCCAAACTGCAGAGGGTTTAATAGAGAAGAGGATCTAAAATGTTTAGCTATGACAGAGAGGGTGGAGATAGATGTGTGTGTGTGTGTGTGTGTGTGTGTACACATACATATGTATGTACACATTTATTGCTGTTGTTCAGTTGTGTCTGCCTCTTTGTAACTCCATGGACATGCCCATGGGGGTTCTCTTGGGAAAGACACTAGAGTGGTTTGTCATTTGCTTCTCTGTTGCGTTCCCATTTTACAGATGAGAAAGTGAGGCAAAGAGGGGTTAAGTGACTTGCCTGGGGTCTCACACAGTTAAGTGTCTGAGGTTGAATTTGAACTCAGATCTTCCTCACTACAGGCTTGCTGTTCAATCCACAGTACTGCCTATGTGTATATGTTGTTGTGTACATGTATGTGTGTGTGTGTGAGCTCAATACTGGTGATACAAAACAGTTCCTGCCCTCATATAGCTCACATTTTAATATATATGTAGGCAGCAAGGTGACAGTGTATAGAATGGTGGACTTGGAGTGAGAAAAACCTGAGTTTAAGTCCTGTCTTAGACATTTACTTGTATGATCCTGGAGAAGTCAACTTCCATTTCCCTCAGTTTTCTCAACAATAAAATGGGGATAATAATAGCACCTATCTTTAAGGTTTATTGTGAGTCTGAAGATAATATTTGTAAAGTGCTTAGCATAGTTCCTGGCACACTGTAATTGTCATTATTATCAACATGTCAATAACTAGGTGTATGTAAGATATGTGCTGCAAAGATGAAAGGCAATCTGAGAGAGGAAAGGTGTAGCAGCTTGAGGGACTAGCAAAAGCCTCCTGTTAGAAGATGGGACTTGAACTGAGTATCAAAGGAAGCCAGAAAAACCAAGAGATAGAGGTGAGAGGGAAGAACATTCAAAACACAAGAGACCATTGATGCAGAGGCACCTTTCGGAGTGTTGTGTTCAAGGAACGCTAAGGAGGCCAGTGCAGCTCTAGAAGGCATGGAGGGGAGTCATGCAAGAAGACAAGAACCATAAAAGGGAGGCTGATTGTAAAGAGCTTTGAATTTTTTTCACCTTCATTATTTTTCTTGTGGTTTTTTATTAAACAATGGCTAATATGAAAGTGTGTTTTGCATGACTTTACATGCATGATGTGTATCTATTACTTGTCTTCTCTCTGGGTGGAGGAGGGGTTGGAGGGACTCCTTTGCTAGACCTTAATTCAGGTCAGTTGGGTGGCACAGTGGATAGAGTACTATACCTGGAGTCTGGAAACAACACAAAACAGAAGAGCTTATGTATTTGGTCCAGGCGGTAATGGTAGCCACTGAAACTCCTTGATCAAGGTAGAAGGAAACAAGGTTTGTTCATTTGAATCCTGAGGAATTGTCCCCTTACGATAAGAATATCAATGTTGAAAAAAAGTGGACTTTTGGGGCAGCTAGGTGGCGCAGTGAATAGAGTACCGGCCCTGAAGTCAAGAGGACCTGAGTTCAAATGCATCCTTGGACACTTGACACTTAATTAGCTGTGTGACCTTGGGCAAATCACTTAATCCCAGTTACCTTGCCTTCCTCTCTCAAAAAAAAAATTTTTTTAAGCGGGCTTCTTTTTCAAGGGGAAGCTTGAGGTCATTAGAAATGTTGCACAATTTTCCAAATAAAATTTAGCTCACTTTTTTCCTCTTACTCATTTCTGAGACTAGTTTATGAAGTATACACAGTGTCTTCAAGCTAGATTTAGTTTCGAATATCCATCATATGCTATAGTCATAGTCTGAACCAGAAGTTCTCAAAGTGTGGATCAGAGAAAACTGGAATTCCTCAATTCCTTTCAGAGGCTCTGCAAGGCCAAAATTATTCTCATAATAACACATTTCTAATATGATAAATATCAATAGAATACAGACAAAACATTTCTTTAGGGGTTCTCAATAATTTTTAAGAGTAAAAAGGGGTCAGTTGATAAATGATCAAAAGATATGAACAGGCAGTTTATAGAAGAAGAAATCAAAGCTATCAATAGTTATATGAAAAAATTCTCCAGATCACTATTGACTAAAGAAATACAGATTAAAATAACTCTGAGGTACCACCTCAAATCTATCAGACTGGCTAACATGACAGAAAAGGAAAATGATAAATGCTGGAGGGGGATGTGGAAAAATAGGGGCACTAATGCACTGCTGGTGGAGTTTGAACTGGTCCAACCATTCTGGAGAACAATTTGGAACTATGCTCAAAGGGCTATAAAACTGTGCATATCCTTTGACCCAGTAACACAGCTACTAGGTCTATATCTCAGAGAGATAAAAGGAAAAGGACCTATATATAAAAAGATATTTATAGCAGCTCTTTGTATTGCCAAAGAATTCGAAATTGAGTGAATGCCCATCAATTGGGGAATGGCTGAACAAGTTGTGGTATATTATTATAATGGAATACTATTGTGCTATAATAATTGATGAGCAGAATAGTTTCAGAAGAACCTAGAAACATTTATATGAACTGATGCAAAGTGAGAGAACATTGTACATGGTAACAGCAACATTGTAATGATGATCAACTGCGTAAGATGTGTACTCTGATCAATGAACTCTGATCCAAAACAATTTCAAAGGACTCATGATGAAAAATGTTATTCACATGCAGAGAGAAGAATAATAAACTATGAGTTCAGGTTGAAGCACATTTTTTTCACTTTCCTTATTTTTCTTTTTTTTTTTTAACAATGGCTAATATGGAAATGTGTTTTGCATGACATCACAGGTGTAATGTGTATTATACTGCTTGTCTTCTCAGTGAGTGGGGGAGGGTGTTGGAGGGAGAGAGAGAATTTGGAACTCAAAATTTTTAAAAATTTATGTTAAAATAAAGGTAAAGGGGATCCAAAACCAAAAAGCTTAAGAACCATTGGTCTAAAAACAACATTCTTCATTCAGTTCATTTTGCCTGCTTGCATAGTTAGGTCAAACTCTTTTGAGTGATTATAGTTCTTATTTAGGAGGTTCTGCAATATTCCAGGGTGCAATATAATCAGCACAATTACATCTACAAATAGGAGCATCTGGAGAACCTCACCATTTATAAGGAATCTCTTCAATTTGGACTTTGCATTGAATTTTCTCTATTTCAGTGGCAAATGACTTTGACCAGCAGATGTGTCCCTGTTTTATACTTAATTGATATCAATAACCAGACAATAATCAAATAAAGTTACTTCTGTTATTTTATCTCACAAGTAATCTTTTATGATTTTTACGTATTTTACGAGTAACTGGAGAAGACACTTTAAAGCAGAATGTTGTTGATGAAATTTTAAAAATATATGAGATCAACAGACAAGGGGAGGGGGGCGGAGCCAAGATGGCAGCGTAGCAGCAGCAACATATTGCAGCTCTCACATAGCCACCCCAAAATACCCATAAAATAGGACGTTAAACCAATCCTAGAACTCCAAAATGCACACAAGGATACTTCCCACTAAAGTCAGCTCAGCTACGAGGAACCATATCAGCACTGCGAACCGAAACCAGTCTGGCCTGAAGCCGTGGCTGTGCCCCGGGGGCGGCTGGGCGGGAGAAGCTTCTAAGGTGAGATTAGCACCAGCTGCCAGTGGGGATTGCGAAAGGGGGAGATAAGCAGTCCGGCCGAAAGGTCTCCAGAGCGGAAAAGTGAAAGGCACAGATTTTGCACCCGCCTCTGCGTTGTAGCTTCCCGCCCGCGGCCTGCAGACATCAGGGGGACTGAGCAATTGTTTTCAGGCCAGTGCTCTCGCGTTGAGTGGCCTGGATCCGGATTGTCGTCTTGGGCCTCGGTCTTGGAGTCTTCATTATCCAGTCAGCCGGAAGTCTACGGCAGCTGGGAGGACCCCAGCGATCTGGGACAGAGCTTTCCCTTCTGGAAGCAGAGCCCCACAGAGATTTAAAAAAAAAATCATGGTCTGAACAACCATGAGTAAGAATAAGCATAAGAAGCAAAGTAAGAACAGCTCCCAAACCCTAGGTTCCTTCTTTGGGGAAAAGAAAGATCATGGAAGGGAGATGGAGGAGGAGAGCGCAGCCAGAGCGCCCCCACCAGACGCCTCC
>JAQQSV010024208.1:0-10217 GCA_028646515.1 Pseudochirops corinnae
GGTGAGAGAGGATTAGATTGAGAGGAGACAGGGAGAGTCAGAATGGGGTTGAGCATTTCATGGAAGAGGCAAGAGATAATTGTTACAATAGAGGGGAGAACAGGAAGGCAAAAGGGAAATAGTCAACCTTGCTCTCACGGAATTTGTCTTAGGGAAGGAATGACATAAACTCTAAACTGGGCATCTTGCCACATAGAAAAGTAGGGGGAAGGGGGATAAGAGGTGGGGTGTTGGAGGGGAGGGTAGGGTGGGGGGGAGGCCTGATGAAAGTTCACACTTCTGTGGAGGGACAGGGACAGGGACAGTGTAGAGAGTGGATGGGGGGGCAGGATAGGACATGTAATCAGACTCTCATAGTGTGCTCCCTATGGAGAGGTTCTGCGTAATTTCACATGTTCAGGCCGTATTTGATTGCTTGTCCTTCCGGTGGGGGTAGGTGATGAGGGAGGAAGAAAAAGAATCTAGAATCTAAAGTTCCATATTCAAATGTTGTAAATATATTTTTGTATACATATGCAATTATTATTATTATTATTATTAACTACATCCAACTGGAACTTGAGATACACAGGCACTGTGCTTGGGAGATCCATCCTGCCCTACCAAAAAGTCAGAGGGGTGAGGGGGGAAGACATAGGAGAGAATAGACTGGGGTGGGGGGGATACACTGGGATGGCTGTTTTGGGGTGGTGGGTAGGGGAAAGATGGGGAGAAAATATGTAACTCAAAATCTTGTGGAAATGAATGATGCAAACTAAAATAAAAAAAAAAAAAAGACCATAGCTCTGACAATATGGACCTTTGTTGGCAAGAAGATCTCTCTGCTTTTTAGTAGGCTATCCAGATTTGCCATTGCTTTCCTTCCAAGGAGTATCTTTTAATTTAATGATTGCAGCTGCCATCTGCATTGATCTTTCAGGTAAAGAATGGGAAATCACAACTTTCATTTCTTCTCCCTCTATTTGCAGGATATGATGGGAAAAGTCGCCAAGATCTTTGTTTTTTTTTTTTTCTGTTTATTTTCAAACCAGCTATCACCCTTATCAAGAGGCTTCTTGATACTTCTTCACTTTTTACGATTGGAATGATGCTGTCTAAGATGGGTGATATTTCTCCTGTCAAACTTAATGACAGCTTTTGATTCATCCTGTCTGTCATTTTGTATGTTGTATGCAGCACATAAGTTAAACAAATAAATAAGGTTAAATAAAATGAAAATATACAGCCTTGTGGCTATTGGAAATATACATACTGCACATACAATGCAAATACAATATACATATTATATATTTCCAATCTCAAAAGAATCAGTTGCTACATATTTGATTCCAACTGTTTCATCTTTATCTGTATCACATAACTAATACATTTTTGAGGCCATACATTGAACTCAGAAAGATGAGCTCATAACCTTACCCAGTGTGCCACCGATCTGCCCCAAATATTTTTCTGGTTATTTGCAGTTAGATTTTATAAGTTGTTGTTCAGCGGTTTCAGTCATTTTTAACTTTGTGACCCCATTTAGGGTTTTCTTGGCAAAGAATTGGCCAAGGGAAGTTTGCAATTTCCTTCTCCAGTTCATTTTACAGATGAGGAAACTGTAGCAAACAGGGTTAAGTGACTTGTCAAGGGTCACACAGCTAGTAAGTGTCTGAGTACAGATTTGAATTCAGGAAGATGAGTCTTCCTGATTTCAAGCCCTTCAATCTATCCACTCTGCCACCTAGCTGCCTGTTGCACAGGTACCTGTTATTATATTTTATAGTTGAATTAGAGGTTCATAGATGTTATATAATTTATCCAAAATCATATGGATAGTAACTCGTAATTCTAGGATTAGAATCTAGATCTTTTGACTACAAACATCCTCCTCTTCCTTTTATGCATTGCTACCTCTCTTCTATAAAGTGAAAAAAAAATAGACTGGAAGATCTCTCAATCGCTTTCCTAGTTTTCAACTTCTTTGATTCTTGTTCTATACCAGCCACTATCCCAAGTTTGGTATCATCTCAAACTCAATAACTATGTATTATATTAAATAACCATCACAACATGAGAGGTAGTGAAATGAGTAATTGATTTTGTCATTTATTTATTGATACTATTTACAGTTAGTGGATTTTGTCCTACTGCTTACCTCTTGGTTCTCTGCTCCTGAGCTTAGTTCAGGACTCAGCTGGCCCATAATGATTTGACAAAAGAGAAAAATGATACATGCTGGAGGAACTGTGAGCAAGCAGGTAATAACTGGACTAATTGTTCTGGGAAGCAATTTGTAATGATGTCCCCAAAGCTATTGAAATATTCATACTTTTTGATGCACCCATACTACTACTAGGTCAAAGTGCCAAAGAGATTAAAAGAAGAGTAAGAAAAAACATATATCCAAAAATATTCATAACATTTATTTTCATTGTGGCAAAGAATTGGAAATGGAGGTAACTGATCAGTGCAATGTTCTCCACTTCAAAATAGAGAACAGATGGACTTAAAGTAAGGATAGAAGCATATATGCAAGGATTTGTTTTGCTTAACTAGTACTCATGCAGAAATCAGAAGAATCAGTACAAAAACACTTCCAAGGTTTCTCTGAAGTTCTTTTGTGTCTATCTTGTGATATGGGTTATGCTGGCAAAGGATTGCCCACCATAGCCTTCCTGCATCAAAGAAGGCGTTATGTTTTATGAACAAAGCAGAATCATAGTAGCACAAAGAAAGCAGGAGAAGTACAAGTCTAGACAACTACATCCCAAATTTTCCAGCGGACTACTTGTACCCGATCTGTGTTAGAGCCTTTAAAGCTCATTTTGGACTGATCAGTCAGCTGAACACACCATGCCTTGACCCTAAAGTCATGATTTCCCTGGTACTCTGTGTATGAAGGACAAATGACAACAACAAGAACAGGATTTGTTTTTCTTATTTTCTCAGTGAGTAGGTAGAAGAAAGAAGGAGACAATTCAGAAACTGAACATAAAATCAACTTGAAAAAAGGGAAAAAATGGAAATGAAGTTGCTACCTTTATAATAATACAGGTTGGCATTATGTTTGAGATGTATCTGGATGAGAACTATGACATGAACTTGGTCAAAATGCTTGCTGATATTAACAGGGTTTGGATGCCAAGAATAATCCCTGCCCCACATCTCAGTTTCTGAATACTTTGATTTAAACCTTAAATCTAACCTTTCTTGCATGAACCAAAATTTTCTATTCTAATTTCTTTGAATTGTTAAGTTTCTTTACCTGGAAAATACACTGCCCTACTCTAAGCTGAAAAGTAGCTTTGGCAATAAACCTATACTTTCTTATTCTCTCTGCTTCTTTTAACTCATTTACCATAATGGGAGTTTCTTATACTTCAATTGTGATTCATGACTAGAAAATGTTGGCTTTGATTAGTTGTATTCTCTTCTTTGACTGTGTAATCCTAGTAATTGTTCTCAGTCAATTTATTCTGACCTTATGATGGGAGATCACTGCTTCCCTTTCAAAAGATCAACAAATCATGTATTTCATTAGGTACAAAATTCTTTTGGGAATTTATGTCAATGTCAACGGTCCAGTTTGTCTAAACCAGCATTCTCCCCTTATGTTTTATAGATCTGAAAATATTTTTTCCATCTCTAGTCATATAGTAATTCCCTAGTCCATTATCTGTAAGATACCATGAAAAATTACTTCTGTATTATGTCTTCAAGTTCTTCTGTAATATGAGGAATCTTTTATTATAGATAAGTACCTCAAAGTTGTTTACAGTGAACCTAGTTACTCTCTTATCATCTATTTCCTCATCTTGCAGTTCAATTCTCTACCATTTTTTATGGTTATTTACAATCTGAGGATGATAGTGAGGTTAGAAGTAAAATAGGAGTTATATCATTCTTTTCCCCCTGATTTGTCGATTTGCATTATCTTCCCAAATTAACAGGTTCGCATAGGGCAATATATAAAAAGATAATGAAAATTACAAGGCTGTAGAAAGTATTTCTTCCTATCTCAGTGAGTAGGTAGAAGAAAGAAAGAGAGAATTCAGAAACAGTTTAACATAATGGCACTTAGGTGGTACAGTGGATAGAGCACTGGGCCTTGAGTCAAGATGACCTGATTTTAAATCCAATTTTAGACACTTAATAGTTATGTTACCCTGGGAAAGTCATTTAAACTTTATTTGTCTCAGTTTTCTTAATTGTAAAATGGGGATAATAGCATCATATAACTCACAGGGTTGTTGTGAGAATCAAATAAAATAATATTCAAAAAGTGTTCATCACAGCACCTGGCATATGGTAGGTGCTATGTAAATGCTTACTTCCATAAACTGTAGTTGGCAATCTTTCAAACTAGAAAGATGTCTGTTTGGTATATTGTTAACTATAATCTTATATTACGTTACAGAATGTCCCTAGAACCCAAACCAGATCAGTTTTCATGGACACTTAACCCTTAATTACTCAGTGTCCAATTTTCTAACCTGTTCATATTTGTTATTCAGGTGAGTATTAGGGAAGTCATGGGGCTAATTTGGAAAATGGGATAGGCACAAAGTGAATCTAAATGTTTATACATAACATTTTAAATAGGCAAATGTATATCACATCTTTATCATTTGCTGTTTCTTGTGACCTAAAATTCTCCTACTTACAATTAACATATGTAAATAAGAATTATTTTTTTTGATACTGTAGTTATTTTCATTGTATTTTAAATATATTTCATTTTCCCCCAATTACATGTTAAAATAATTTCTAATGTTTTTTTTTAAGTTTTGATTTCCAAATTCTTTCCCTCCCTCAGTCAAATACAGGTTTACATATGGAATCATAAACATATTGCTATATTATTCATTTTGTACAAGAACACTCAAAAGAAAATTAATTGGGCTTTAGATCAGTTCAAATTTCCTTCTGTGGTCTCAGGTGTGGATATAGAGTTAAATTAATTAAAATTAAAGTGAAAATAGCATGCTTCAGTCTGTATTCAAACAATAGCATGTTCTTTTCTGGAAGAGGATTTTCTTTGATCATTGTATTACTGAGAATAGATAAGTCATTCATTTTGCATCAGCATTCATTAGGGAAATCAGTCTATAATTTTCTCTGTTTTGGCTGTTTCTGGTTTAAGTATCAACATGTAATTGTGTCAGTTCTTCATCAAACAATAGTGTTATTATTGTGCACAACATTCTCCTAGTTATGTTCACTTAACTTTGGGGCAGTTCATATAAGTCGTTCCAGGTTTTTTTCTGAAATCATTCTGTCATTCCTTATAGAACAATAATATTGCATTAAAATCATATACCACAGCTTGTTTAGTCATACCCTAATTGATGGGCATCCCATCAATTTTTAAAGCTTAGCCACCACAAAAAGAACTGCTATAAATATTTTTGTGCATATGGGTCCTCCTCCCACTTGTGTGATCTCTTTGGGACACAACCCTTGAACTGGTATTGATGGGTCAGAGGTTATGTACATTTGTATTACCCTTCAGGCATAATTTCAGATTGCTTTCCTGAATGGTTGACTCAGTTCACAACCCCACCAACAATGCGTTAAGGTTAGAAATTTTCCACATCCTCTCCAGCATTTATCATTTTTCTGTTTTGTCATCTTAGCCAATATGACCAGCAAGATATGCTACCTCAGATGTTTTGATTTGCATTTTCCTAGTCAATAGTGACTTAGAGCATTTTATACATGCTTATAGATATCTTTAATTTCTTCCTCTGAAAATTGCCTGTTCATATCCTTTGACTATTTATCAATTGGGGAATGACATGTATTCTTATAGATTTGACTCAGTTCTCTGTATATTTTAGAAATGAGGCCTTTGTCAGAGACACTGGTTGTAAAAATTCCCAATTTTCCACTTCCCTCCTAATCTTGGTTACATTGGCTTTATTTACACAAAAACTTTACACTTTAATATAATCAAGATTATCCATTTTGCATTTACCAATGCTCTCTAATTCTTGTTTGGTCATAAAATCTTCTCTTCTCCATACATCTGACAGGTAAACTAATTCCTTGCTCTCCCAGATTTCTTACAGTATCAGCCTTTATACCTGGACCATGCACCCATTTAGGCTTGATTTTGGTATACAGTGTAAGATATTGGTTTATGCCCAGTTTCTGCCATACTATTTTCCAGTTTTCCCAGCAATTTTTGTCAAATAGTAAGTTGTTACCCCAGAAGCTTTAATCTTTGGGTTTATCAAACAGTAGATTACTATAGTCATTGACAGTTGACTCTAAGGTTTAGTGAATTATTTCCCTTGGTTAGTTTTTGAAGCTCCTTTCCATATGTTCAGATTTCATTTTTAGGGAGGTATTTTTTCCAGTTAGATTTTGAGCCTCCCATCCCAGTTTACAAATTTTACTTTTTAAGGATTTGTTTTTTTCAGTGAGATTTTTTTTTCCATTTTGGTCAATGTGATTTTTAAAGAGCCAATCAATTTATCTTCTACCTCTCTAATTTGGCTTTCAGAATTTTTCTTAAGTTTTTCCAAGAATGTTTTTTGGGCTTGAGATCAGTTCAAATTTCCTTCTGTGGTCTCAGATGTGGATATAGAGTTGATGGTGTCTCCTGAAAGTGATTCTTCATGTTCACAATAATAGGATTCAATCATCTTTGTTTGCTTCTGGATCATTGTGATTGCCTCTTTCCTCCCTTTTAAAGTGGATTTCTGCTTCTGGGTATGAAGGACTCTGACCCACACTTCTTAAGTTGGGAGCTAGTGGCTTAGTTGTTGACTTTTTGTTTTGTATCTTCTGGATGTCTAGACTAAATCCAAGGCCAGGAATCTCCGTGTTTCCCCTAGGTTACCCTGAGGCTCACAGAGTAACGTGTGTGAGAGGGGTGGTCTGGCCACTTCAGGTTTCCCCCTCTGTGCCCCTGGGCTAGAACTCAGGCATGCTCAACAGCTAGCAGCCAGGCCCATGCTGGTGTCTGCAGATTTCCCTGATTGTGGTAAGGCACACCTGTGTTTCTGATATAAGTGCCTGCTGGCTCCATCCCCCTGGGCTTCAGAATCTTCTGCTGGTCAGCTGAGATGGAACTTGTTGGGATGCCTCTTCTCCTTCACTTCAGTCTTGGCCCAGCCTCAGTCATACCCTTCCTCTAGGACTCCCAAGCCTACTACTGCTTCCACAATTTCAGGATTTTGCACTGGGACAATATTCTCTGAGTTTTCAGGGTGAAAAGGGGGGATTAGAAGAACTAGGGTTTACTCTTCCATCTTGGCTCCCAGAAGTTCAAGTAGGTCATTTTTAAGCATCCTGGCTGTGGGTTGATCTCTCCAGGTGTAGCTGCCATCACTGCAGCTGCTGCATTACCTAGCCTTGTCTCTTACCCAGCTCTGACAGATCCTCTTGTGCTGCGCTGAGAGATCTGTGAATTGCCCCTGCAGTGGGTGAATTTACTTACCAGGTCCCACTCTGGCTCTGTTGTGGTCTGGTCTTGGGTCTGCACTGGTGCCAGCTATGCACTCTGTGTTCCCCTTGCCCAGCCATATGTGTACAGTTTTCTAGAATGGGAATCTGCCACCCTCCTTCTCCCAATATATTCTGTCACTCTAAAATCCATTCAGATTCACTTTCAGAGGTTACTGACAGAATTCATAGAGGAGTTCAGGTGAGTTCCTGCTTTTATTGCACTAGCTTGGCTTCACCTATGTTTTCTTTCACAACATGAATATTATGGATGTGTTTTGCATGACTGCACATACATAAGCTATGTGGAACTGCATGCCTTCTCAATGAGAGAAGCTTGGGAAGGGATAAAGGGAGAGAATTTGGAACTCAGAGTTTTGAAAACAAATATTAAGAAGTATTTGCATGTACCCAGGGAAAAATTAAATACTAAATAATTATTTAAAAATTATATAATCAAAATTTTCTGTTTTACATTTTCAAACTTACCAAATTTTTGGTCATAAATTCATCCCTTTTCCATAGATCTAAAAGATAATCTCTCCAATGCTCTTCTAATTTGTTTATGATATCACCCTTTATATGTAAATCATGTACACATTTTGACCTTATTTTGTTATATGGTGTGAGAGTTTGGTCTATACTTAGGTATTGCCTTATTGTTTTCTAGTTTTCCCAATAGTTTTCGTGAAATAACAAATTTTTGTTCCAAAAGTTTACCTCTTTTGGTTAATCACATCTCAGATTATTTTGGTAACTTACTATAATGTAATTTGCATCTAATCTATTAAACAGATCCATCAGTACCAGATTGTTTTGGTAATTATCACGTTGTAATCCAATTTGAGATCTGGTACAGCTGGACTGCCTTCCTTCACATTTTTTTATTCAATCCCTTGGTATCAACTTTTGTTCTTTTCAGATCATTTTTGTTATTACTTTTTCTAGTTCTCTAAAATATTTTTTGATAATTTTATTAGTATAGCAATGAACAGAGAGATTAATCTAGGTAGAATTGCCATTTTAATTATATTGGGTCATCCTACCCATGAGCAATTAATATATTTCTAATTGTTGAGGTCTTATTTTATTTCTGTGAAGTGTTTTATAGTTGCGTCTGCTTTGGATACATGCCATAAATTTTGGTATGTTATTTCATTGTTGTCATTTAAAAAAATGAAATTATTGATTGTTTCCATAATTTGTACTTTGACCCACTTATTATTAAGGATTAAATTATGTAGTTTCCAGTTAATTTTTAATCTAGCTTCCCATTGCCCATTATTGAATGTAATTTTTATTGCATTATGATCTGAAAAATCTGATCATTTCTGATTTTCTTCATTTGACTGTGAGGTTTTTATGTCCTAATATGTGGTCAGTATTTGTGAAGGAGTTATGCATTGCTGAGATAAAGGTATATTTCTTTCTATTCTCATTCAATTTTCCCCAGATATCTATCAAACCTACTTTTTTTCCTAGAATTTTATTCACCTCCTTAACTTCTTTCTTGTTTATTTTTCTTTTTGGTTAGATATATCTAGTTCTGAGAGGAAAGGTTAAGGTCCTCCACTAATATAGTATCATTGTCTATTCCTGGCTGTAATTATTTCATCTTTTTCTATATAAATTTAGATGCTATACCATTTGGTGTGTATATGTTTAGTATTGATATTACTTCATCTTCTATTGTATCTTTCAACAAGATACAGTTTCCTTCCTTATCTCTTTTAATTAGATCTATATTTGCTTTCACTTTGTCTGGGATCATAATTCCTAGCCCAGCTTTCTTTGCTTCAACTGAAGCATAACAGATTTTGCTCTAGCCTCTTACCTTTACTGTGTATGTGTGTATGTGTGTGTGTGTGTGTGTGTATGTGTGTGTGTCTTTGTGACAAATGTGTTTCTTGTAAACAACATATCCTAGGATTCTGTTTTTAATCCATTTTGCTTTTCACTTCCATTTTTATGGGAGAGTGTATTCCATTCACATTTATAGTTACAAAAACTAACTGTGCATTTCCCTCCATGCTACTTTCCCCTTGTTCTTTTGTTTTTTTTATTCTTTATTGTTATTCTGAGATCTTTTGTCCTTAGTAACTTAAGCATAGTTTTTTTGTTCCTTCATTTTCTTTTTTTTTAATTTTAGTTTACATCATTCATTTCCATGAAATTTTGAGTTACAAATTTTCTCCCCATCTTTCCCCTACCCACCGCCCCAAAACAGCCATCCCAGTGTATCCCCCCTCCCCCAATCTATTCTCTCCTATGTCTTGCCTGCTCACCCCTCTGACTTTCTGGTAGGACAGGATGAATCTCCGAATAACAGTGTCTGTGTATCTCAAGTTCCAGTGGGATGTAGTTAGTAATAATAATAATAATAATAATAATAATAATAATAATAATAGTATATATATGTATACATATATATTTTTAACATTTGATTATAGAACTTTAGATTCTAGATTCTTTCTCTTCCTCCCTTGTCACCCACACCCACTGGAAGGACAAGCAATCAAATACAGGTTGAACATGTGTAATTATGCAGAACCTCTCCACAGTGAGCATATTGTGAGAGTCTTATTACATGTCCCTTCTTCCTATTATGCCCCCCCAACCACTCTCCACCCTGTCCCTGTCCCTCTACAGAAGTGTGAACTTTCATCAGCCCTCTGCCCCACCCTGCCCTCCCCTCCATCACCCCACCTTTCATCCCCCTTTCCCCTACTCTTCTTTGTGGCAAGATGCCCAGTTTACAGTTTATGTCATTCCTTCCCTAAGCC
>JAQQSV010024209.1:0-10217 GCA_028646515.1 Pseudochirops corinnae
TCAGTCTTCTGGTATTTAAATGGATGCACTATCTATATTTCTTATGTAGAGAGCCTGTTCTATTTTGTGATTAATAACTATATCAGCATATTTATAGTTACTGTAGGCATTGTGAATACTGCATTGCTGATACAGTAGCCTAACTTCTATTTGCACCTCACTTAACCCACCTGAAATTGAACTTTCCCACTTTCTTCTATACCAATGTCTCTCCTAATTTCATTACTTTATTTATTGTCACTACCCTTCTCCCAGTCACCTGAAGTTTCAAGGTCATTTTGGACTCCCTCTCCTTTGTCCCCATATTCAATCATCTTTCAAGTCATGTTTGTTCTTTCTTTCCACTTTCTACAGTACAGTCTTTCCTTTCCATTTCCAATGTCACCAGGTTTGTTCAGGCCCTCATTACTTCTCATTCTCATCTGAACTACTGCAAGAACTTTCCAACTTGTCTATTCACCTCAGGTCTCTGCCTTCTCTAATATATTTTGTACACAAGGACTTGGCTAATCTTTAAAAAATATATAGTTCTGCAGATTATAAAAAACAAAACAAAATACCTCTTCAGCTACTTTTTAGGTGTATTTTTTTTTAACTCCAGTTCCTCCCTGGAAAATTCATTGTATTTGGGGAAAAAATTAGTGAACTCTAGGAGTCCCTGTGTAGTCCTGTCTATAGCTGGGTTGGGCCAAGAAGACAAAGATGATCATGAATACTAGCAGGAAAGAATGTTGTATAGTGGAAAGGTGACTTTATTTGCTGAAAAGAGAACTTGGGTTTGAATATCTATTCTGCTACCTTATTTATGTGTGATCATGAGCAAATCATTTACATTCCCTGACCCTCAGTTTCTTTTCTTTTTCTTTTTGCTTTTTGGAGAGGGGAAGGCTGGGCAATTGGGGTTAAGGGGCTTGCCCAAGAACACACGACTAGCAAGTGTTAAATGTCTGATGCTGGATTTGAACTCAGGTCCTCCTGACTCCAGGGCTGGTGCTCTATTCACTGTGCCACTTAGCTGCCCAAGATGCGCAGTGTCTTTATCAGTAAAACGAAATGGTTGGACTGAGTGATCTCTTTTGTCCTAAGTTCTACATTCTATGCAAATGATAAAGCTTTCCAGTATGTACCACCCGATTTATTTTTGACTGCATCTGTGATTTCAATTCAGATTGGCAATTACGATATTAAGAGAATTGTCTGGGGTACTCATAACTTAAGTGAGTCACCAAGGGTCCATAGCTGATAATGTGTCTGAGGCAGGACTTGAACCCAGGTCTTTCTGAATCTGAGGCTAAAACTCTAGCCTCTACATCATGTTGCTTCTCAGATCCTGACTAATTGGGCCCAAATCCCACTTTGGCAAAAAACATGACAGGCTGTGACCTAGTCTATATGAAACCGATCATCCTAACAAGACACAATTGAGAAATTTTTAAAAATCATCTTGGCAGTTCACCCTTTCACTGAAGGTTTTGAACCAATTCAGTTTCCACTGCCCCATGAAAAGAAGTTGACCAATCCCAGGTTCTAAAAGTGAAGAAAATTCATCTGAAGAAACCATCCTGTGAAAACATAATTACCTAGAAACTTGGGTGTTATTAATTATACAAATTTCTTGTTTTAACTATCTCTGTCTCTTCTCTCGTGGTTAGCATGTCCTTTCAGTTAATGTTTTAGCCCTAAACTATCTCCTTCTCTTATCTTAACCTTATCCTTATCCATCCTTCATCCTCCAAATTTCAGAATAAAAAAAATGTGAGTATTATAAAACCTCAGCATTCTATTCTAGCCCACACTTGAATTAGAATGTCCTCCATAGTAGCTTGGACAAGGTGCCATCCAATATCCACCTGAAGGCTCCAGAAGAGGGAGATCCTATTATCTCCTAAAGTAGCCAATTCCACTTGTAAATAGTTCTCTTTAGGAAGTTTTCCCGTTAACATCATCTACTGTACGTAACTTGCTGTCTTTGAGCTTAGGTCTATTCTTAGAGACCAAGCAAAACAAGGTTAGCTCATGTCTTCCACAATAGCCCTTTAAATATCTGAAGTCATCTATCATAACCTTCCTAAGTCTCTCTTCTCTATATCAAACATTCCCAGATCCTTCAACTGATGCTTGATATGGCATAGTTTCCAAATCCCCTAGTCATTCTAGTTGGACTGTGTGCTCCTATTTGATAATGTCCTCTCATAAATGTCATTCCCAGTATGGAATACTGCATTCCAGACTGTCTGACTAGGACACAGTATACCCTGAATAAAACTACTCTTATTCTGGAAACTATACTTTTATTAATGCAGTTCAAGTGTGAATGAGGTTTTTAGGCTACCATATCATACTACTGAGTGTTCAGGCCTCTAAAGTCCTCAAGGTTTTTGTGTATTTACTATTGCCAGACATGATTTCCTCTTTCTGTACTTGTACAGGTGATTTTTGGAATTCAAGTATAACTTGAATTTTAAAAAAAAACTAGCTAGCATTTATAGCTTTTGAAAGTTTGCAAAACGCTTTACACATATTATCTCATTTCATCCTTTTAACAACCCTGGGAGGTAGATACTATTATCATCCCGATTTATAGTGAGGGAACTGAGGCAATTTAAGTGACTTGCCCAGAGCCACTCAGCTGGTAAGTGTCTGAAGCTGGATTTGATCTCATTCACTATAACTAGTCACTATCAGTTCAGCACTCTATCCACTATACCACATAGCTTACCATTAAATTCTACCTTATTATATATTTAATCTATTTTTCTAGCCTGTTGAGATCTTTCTGGGTCATGATTCATATCTGCTAGTTCCTTGAAATTCAGTTAGTCTGATAACTTGAAATCACTGAGGAAGTCTAGATGTCCACCCATTTACTAGCCCCTCTATTGTGTCCTATGTAACACGGATTGTATTATAAATACCTCTTTATCTCTGATCTTTTATTCTTATACATATTGTTCCCAAAAGTCTTAGCTTAAAACTGCAATAAGAATTTTGAGACATTCTGTATGTCTTCCTTCTCTCATTCACTGAAACCTGGCATTTCTTTAAGGATTATCATATCTCTGGCAACCCTTTGTAAGACTAAATGCTTTTTCATCCATTCTACCTGATTCACAGGGATAAAAAGGGATTTGGCTGCTCCTTGTTCCCACTGCCACTCCTAAGTCTTTGCTCTGTCATCATCACTTAGCAAACTCTCCTTTGAATTTCATGCCATCCAACTAATCCTCTTCCTCCCACTCCCAGTCCTCAATCTTGGTTGTAGTCATCTTCTGACTTCTAGAAAACTCTTAGAATCACATTTTCTCAGAGTTGAAAGGGGCCAGAGAGAACCTGTAGGGCAGCTTCTCCTTTTACAGATGAGGGAAACCAAGAGAATTGAAGTGACTTAGCCAAAGCTGACCTTCCTTAATTAGCTTGATCTTGCTAGATCTTCACATTCCAACTAGTCATCCACCGGGACATCAGGGTCTGTCTAGACATTTTGCCATCTGTTCTGCCACCCAGTATGCATTTCTATGTGTTATCCACCTCTTGCTCTATTAACCATAACCAAATCAATACTACCATTGCTATTGAAGAAGGTATGGTAATGAAGTGTTCTATCATTCTATTCACAATCCTTGGACAACCTAGATCACAACTGAGCCACTTTATGAATTGTTTTCCCCTACTAGATTGTAAGCTTCTTGAGAGCAGAGACTCTCACTTTCATGTTTGAATCCCAAGTGTCTATACAATGTCCAGAACATAAGTACTTGAAAACTGTTTTTTCATTCATTCATTCATCCATCTCTCCATCTAATCATTTATCTTTACTTTATTGAAAAGTAAGACCATTGGATATGTGCTTACTCAAATCCTTCACTCCATCCCTCAATATTTCTTGATATCTTCCCAATATGCTCTCCAGCTCTGGAGGGATGATATGGCTTTCCTCCTTGTTAAGGCTAATCCTATCTACCTGTATGCCTGATCATATCCTCTCATCTGAGGTCACGCTCTATCAATTGTTTCTTCTAACCCTTTCATCTTTACTCTCTTCCTTCCCATCAGTTTCATCTCCTCCAGTGGGTTCCAGTCTGTGGTAATCTGTGTAGTTTATTTTGTCTCTCAAAGTAGGACAAGTAAGTGCCACTGAAATCAATACAGATTTCCAAGCCAGTGAAATAAAAAATAAAGAACCATACTGCTCCTCAGTCTCTTTTACTGGATCTTCCTCCAAGTTATGCCCAGTAACTGTGAATGTTTCACTTTCAGTCTCACATTTGCAACAGCCTATTGTATGTCTAAAACTGTATGTCTTTTTAAAATCTTAAAAGCTCCACAAGAACTGAACACATTATCTTTCCCCCCAAATATCCACCTCTTCTAAACTTCCCTATCACTGTCAAGAACACCGCTAATCTCCTAGTCACCCAGACTCTCAATCTAGATGTCATCTTCAACTCCACTCTCTCTCAATGCCCCTCCATCCTGCCATTTCTACCATCTTTCTGATGTGCCTGATATAGACAACACCATGGTACAGGTCCTCATCACCTCATGCCTGAGCTATTGCAAATACCTACTGGTTGTTTTCCCTGCCTCAAGTCTCTTCCTACTCTAACCAATCCTCTACTCAGTGATCAAATTGATCTTCCTAAAAGTCAAGTATGACAACGTCTCTGCCTCTCCCTAACCTTCAATAAACTTCAGTAGCTCCCTACTGGGGAGGATCAAATATAAAACCCTCTGTCCAGCTTTTAAAGCCCTTCATAATGTGGTCTCTCCCTACCTTCCTATTCTTCTTACATTGTACACCTCCTACCCTGTGGCTCAGCTCATACACTCTGTAATCCAATGGTACAGTCCTCCTTACTGTTCCTCATACTAAGTGACTCAATCTGTCCACTCTGGGTATTTTCACTGGCTATCCTTTATAACTGGAACTCTTTCCCTCCCCATCTCTTCCTCCTGGCTTTTCTGGCTTCTAAATTCCAGCTGAAGTCCCACTTTCTGTAAGACTTTCCTAGTCCTCTTTATTCTTAGTCCTCTGAGATTACATCCAGTTTATTCTGTCCATGTTTTGTTTGTGCAGTTTTTTTTTTTTGCATTCTGTCTCTTCCTCTAGACTATGAGCTCTTTGAAAGCTGGGACTGTTTTGCTCTTTTTTGTTTACCTTTCTATATATCCCCAGAACTTAGCACATAGTGCACAATGATTAAATACTCATTGTCTTGACTTGAAGAGTGGTGGTAAATATCATATGCATATAGTAGACAGACAAATCAGAGCTGTAAAAATGTGATGGTTATTAAATCACAGGATTTAGAGTAAAACAGATGCAAGCTTAACTGAGGAAAGATTTCAGGAACCAGTTTAATGTGAAAATTGCTACAAAATGAAGTTACTAACTATAATATATTTTGAAAACCGCTCAATTTTCTAATTTTCTAATTTATAAAATAGTCTTTGTAATCCTTTTCTAGCATGGTATTCATTGAAAATTATGTAAAAATGTAGAGCAAAAACAGAATATATTTTCATTATTTGCATACTGAACAATTAAATTATGCCATCTATAAGAACACATGATGGCCAACAGTAATCTATCAGTTTCTGTGTAGGGGGAAAACCCCACAATATATTTCATACAATCATGATTCTCAAATAGCTAAGTGGCCATATTAAATATCATTCCTGAGTCATTTTTATTTAATTAATAGTTATGTCAAAAGTCTGTACAAAAACGTCCAAAGTTTAGACAAAATAAAAGCTAGATGCCCATCTCATAGATATCTCTGAGATTTGGTGGGAGGAAAGCCTACATGACTCTCCAGATAGGTTTACCTTGTTCAAAAGAAACAAGATAGATAAAGGCTATGTGGGGGAGGGTAGAGTGGCTAATGTATACTGAATAGGTACATCCATGTAAGAAAATCCTGGAACCAGAGGGGAGAAGCATGATGGGCAGTATTTGGGTGAAAAATCAGTGGAGAGAGAAATAGAAATGATTTTGTCACTGGAGCATACTATAACCACCCAGACAAAGGAAACAGATGAAGAGTTTGAGAAACAGACCACAAGTCTGGTATAAAGACGTGATAGTAGTGATGGGGCACTGGTTATCTGCTAGAGCTCTCTCTCTGCCAAAAGCAAAGCAGCTAATAACTTCCTGACTTGCCTACTCATAATTTCATCTTTGAAAGGGTGGAGGAACCAACAAGGGGGAATCCTGTTATGGATCCAATTCTCACTAACGAGGAGGAATTTGTAGCTAGAGTGGGAAATGATGAGTGTGTGTGTGTGTGCATCTGTGTCTGAGGAGAGTCATGATACTTCCTGGAATCTATGGTAAAAAAATTATAGGGAACCCAGGTATAGTCTGATGTGTACCTTACATCTGGGGCAAGCAGATTTCAAAGAGTTCAGAGGTGTAAAAGTAGCCAGCATTCATATAATGCTTTAAGGTCTGCAAAGTACTTTACATATCATTTACATGTCATTTGATCTTCACAACCCTGTGAGGTAGCTGCTATTATTACCATTATTTTAACACATGAAGGAACTAAAGCTGAAAGAGATCATGTAACTAGTAATTGTCTGGGGCAAGATTTGAACTCAGGTCTACCTGACTCAAAGTCCAGTGTTCTATTGTCCACGCCACTTATCTAAACAAAGATAGGATCCCATGGACTAAAATACTTTAGGGAAAGTCAACCCAGGAATGATGGGAAGTGTTCAAGAAGGAAAGTCTAAAGAAATAAAGGGAAACAATTCCAATGGGGGGAAATCAGGGATTTATCTGAATAGAGCAATGTGACTGTGCGGGGGACTCACCAAACAATGTAATTTTAAAAAAGAAAAGAAATCTTCAGAAAATAGAAGCAAGGCCATGTAATAGGCAATGAGCTGAAAAGCACAGCACAGTCCTTTCAAAATAGTTATCAGGAAGACTAAAGTTCACCATAAGGAGAGCAAGCTAAGAGAAACAAAGTGTGTTTTTTGTTTTGTTTTTCTCTATTAGGAGAAAAAAGGAGGATCAGTGAAGGCATAAGACAGGTTGTTGCTGGGTTGTTTGTCCTTTGTGTTTGAAGAGGATCATGGCATCAGGGAAATAATGACATGACTTGTAGCTGACTTTGATTTGAGTGAGGAACACAGTATCTGTAGAAAAGAGCTAAAGCTGTTCATTTGTTACTTTGATTTCAGTTTTTTTTCTGCCAAAGAAAATGACCTTTACATCGGAAAACTCAGAGCAAGTGACTAACAAGGAGCTGCTACCTAAGATAAGGAGAGAGTAAGGAGCACCTAGCTACCCTTGACTAACGCATGACTCGGAGCAAATCCTCAGGTACTAAAAGATTAGATGATTGCTGAGCCACTGTCATTGACATCTGGAAGATCACAGAAAATGGCAGAGGTACCGTAAGAATGGAGAAAGGTGGACGTTGTCCCAATTTTCGGAAAAGGCAAGAGGACAAACTCAACAAATTATAGGTTAGTGAGCTTGGCTATAGTTCGTGAGTCTTGCCATTTCCAGTTTCACTGTCTTCTCATATACATCTCCTTTTTTTCACTCACACAATCGCCACTCTGGGGAAACCTTCATCTCCTTGTGCAAGAGTGCACGCTAGTACATTCTCCATTCAACTACAAGCTTGACCATGTGACACACGTATTTCCACCATACCCCCTTTAACTAACTTAGGCAATAAATTTGAGAGGTTCCTTATTTTCTAAAGGCACATACGTAAAATCCTCTGTTTGGCCCTTAAACCCCTTCACACTGACCTCTTCCTATTTTTCTAGTCTTCTGATACTTTATTCCCCACTACATACTTTAAAATCTAGCAACGCTGGCTTTCTTGTTGTTTCTTGCACACAGAAATACTTTAAAAATGTAATGCTGTCTTGGCCTTCATCAAAAAAGGCACAGCTTCTAGGGAGGCCTAGGGAGGCAATAGTCCTCTTGTATCCTGCCCTCTTCAGACCTCATCTGGTGTTTGGTGTTCAGTGCTGGACATGGGAGGAAAAACTGAAACAAACAGTATATGTTCTTAATTGGGTCTCCTTGCCTTAAGTCTCTGGGACACTTTAAATCATCTTCCACTGAGCCACCAAAGTGATTATCCAAAAACTCTAGTGGCCCCTTACTGACTCTAGTATCAATTTTTTTTTTTGTCTTTTTCAGATACTTTAAAATTTATATGTTTACTTGTTTAAGAATATATACAATTACTAGTACATGAATATAATTTATTAATAAGTAAATACTCATACAATGGGGTATTTGTGCATTTTTTTTTTTTTTACTGATAGGACTATACCACTCAAACATTTTTCTGACCACTGCACTAGACATACCGCCTCATGTATTTTTGGTCTTCCTCCTGCTTAAAATTTCAGTGGGAAAGTGCTATGCAATTGGAAAAGTGAATAAAATATTTGCATCAAAACATGATTTGCAACGTTATACTTAGAACTTAGATCTACCTGTTAGTGATCTATTAAACTCCAGAATATTTTAAAATTTAAATAGATAAAATAACCAGATTGTAAAAAGTTCCCTATATTATCTATTCCAAATGGAGGAAATAGCAAATCAAAGAAATCATTGTAAGAAAATCAACATTATGAGAGTTCTTATATTCCTAGGTCATTGTGATCAACCAGAACTGCCATCAGAACGAGTCACTGCCTATTCCAAGATACCATGCACAAATCTATAACAAGCAGTCTCCTTTGATCAGCAATTTAAGTCAATTTATTTTATAATTCATCTTTTCTTTTCCATGTACTCTACAAAGTTTTATGAATTGTATTAAATATTGTACTTCTTATTAGAATTCAATATTTCAAAGATCTGGGTTTCACCAGTATGAGTCCTACCTCAACCTTGGCAGGCCCAAATCCCCTCCCAGCAACATCACAGAATCTCAGAAGTACCGTCTTCATGAATTACTGTGACCAAAAAGATCTCCTTGATGATGGTCAGTGCTTAGACTGTCCAAATTTGGCTAAGCTGATCTTTGAATGACAAACACACAGTCCTTTTTTGGTACTCTATTCAAAGCATTTCCAGCTTTGTAGGAGCGATCGATCAATAAGCATTTGTTGAGAGGCAGTGTGGTGTAGTGGATAGAGAGCTAGATTTAAATTTCATCTCTGACACTTTACTGGCTGTGTAATCTAAAAAAGTGACTTAACTTTTCAGTGCTCTACGCAACTCTCTAAAACTATAAATTACAGTGGAAGTAATGATCTGGTACCATGGTATTGGGAAATACCCCCTAGAAGTTCTCTAAACTAGTAAAACCACAATCAGAGAAGGCAGCCTGGGCAAAGGCATGAAAATGATAGATGGAATTTTGGTGTTTCCTCAAATTAAAAATCCATCTATCATTTTCATGTCTTTGCCCAGGCTGCTTTCTCAACCCAACATGCCTGGAATACACTTCCTCTTTACTTACTTCTATATAATGATGGATATCTGTTTTACCTATCTCCTCCCATCTAAATTCCTTGAAGGCAGTGATTGCTTTACTTTTATGCATACTGAATCCCTAAAGCTTATTACTCACCTTCAATGAGCTTGTAGAATGGACAGTGTGTGTGTGTGTGTGTGTGTGTGTGTGTGCATGCATGTATGTATAGTCACATAAAAGATAATTTTGGAGGAAGAGTTATTAATGATATAATGAAACTGAAATTGTATGAATGAAATAAAAATGAAATTGAAAACCTACTAACGTAATATTTGAGAATTCATAGTCGCCTCCATACCCCAGCCACAGTGAGGCAACAGAAGTCAATTATTACAAATTACCTGTTGAGGGGGGCGGAGCCAAGATGGCGGCATAGCAGCAGCAATATATCGCAGCTCTCACACAGCCACCCCAAAATACCCATGGAATAGGACTCTGGACCAACCTAGAACTTCAAATCGCACACAAAGATACTTCCCACTAAAGTCAGCTCAGCTACGAGGAACCATATCAGCACTGCATACCGAAACCTGGCCTGAAGCCTTGGCTGTGCCCCGGGGGCGGCCGGGCGGGAGGAGCAGAGAAAGCTCTCAAAAGCTCTCAGGTGAGCAGAGGATTAGCACCAGCTGCGAGGAGGGGGGATTAGCATCAGCTGCCAGAGTGGGGATTGTGAAAGAGGGAGATAAGCGTCCAGCCGAAAGGTCTCCAGAGCGGAAAAGTGAAAGGCGGAGGTTTTGCACCCACCTCCGC
>JAQQSV010024210.1:0-10217 GCA_028646515.1 Pseudochirops corinnae
CATAGGAGAGAATAGACTGGGGGAGGGGGTTACACTGGGATGGCTGTTTTGGGGTGGTGGGTAGGGGAAAGATGGGGAGAAAATATGTAACTCAAAATCTTGTGGAAATGAATGATGCAAACTAAAATAAAATTTAAAAAAAAGCCATGTTAAAGGTTAGGGCAAAGAAAGGCAAAATTTTTCTTATCCAAGTTAACACCCTCTGAAATCTATCCATATGAGCCTTAGGGGACGTTAGACCCCAGAAGAATGCCACTTTCTCTCTACAGACCTATATTTCCTCACAAAATAGGAAGTTAATTTTTTTTTTGTATTTTTTCTTTTCTTTATTGTCTTTAGCCAGAGGGAGTTTATTTTCAGCAATAAGACAGGCCTTAATAACTAAGCCAGTGGTAGTCTCTTAAGAAATTTTTTGTACTCTTTCTTGGTCAGTTAAATCTGCATAACTCTGTATTTGGGAACAACTGTGAATTTCACCTTTACATTTGGTACTGTGTAAATCACTTTAACTATCTTGAGATTCTTACTTGTATAACTCAAGTCATGCAGCACCCAGAGGTATAGTATGAATTAAACAAAAGAACAAAGAGTTAAAGAATGTACCTTGATCGATTTGCCAAAGATTGGTACATTTTTAGAAGAGGGGATCATAATAGGAGCTCCATCATCAGAACAAACACACCACGCTCTACCTTTTGCCAAACTGTGTGAAAAAAGAAAACCCAGGGAGCTTTTTTTCCTGAAATCTATTAAGGTACATAATAGAATGACCCTGCTTCCAAGGAATTTCCAAACAGAAAATAGAGTACCAAAGTCATCCCAATGCTTTTCTTTATAGAGGTGAGGAAATGAACTCTCAGCTCACTCCTGTGCTGTTCTGTCTGTAAAGTATTCTAATAAGTTCTAGTAAACTTATCTAATAGCAAATAAAAAACCTTTTTCATTGGCTGCTAAATAAGAATTAAGGCAAACAAAAAAGTCTGATGAAGCAAATCTTGACCTTGTTCCTACCTGGTTAGTTCAAGTAAGGAAGACATGCTATCAGTTTATCGAGTAAAAAAGGCATCAGACCACCACCTAGGCTGACATGTGACCTGTAAATATGGTCCTCTGTTCTTTGGCATTTTTTTTTCTCTTAGATGAATGAGTATTGGTGATGTAATATGCTAGGCTATAACTTCATGAGATTCAAAAGAACGTAGGACCAGTGAAAGTGAAATGCTGAAGATTGGCTTACAGTTCCCATCCCAGCAACATGTTCTTAAAAATAGACCTGTAGGACCCAGTCCTGCACTGAATCAGACCTAGAAGTCAAGACACTATTTTGGAGGGACCTTTTTCCTCCCCACTTGCTATATTGTATTTGAAAGTGAATTTAATGAGGTGCATGCTTAGAGAAATTCTTTAAATTTGAGCCCACTCTCCCAGGAACTGATACCAATTTGGAAAATATATTTTATAGTTCTGTTTTGTTTTTGTTTTTGTTTTTTTTCCCCTATAAGTCCTTAGTAAATACTCTTTTGTAAAAGATAGTTGATTTTAATTAAGGAACTAATCACTAAGTCAATAAATGATACAAGGGATATGCTAACTGGTGACTGATATTGAGGAGGACGTGTTATAATAGAAAATTTGAGCCAATAGTATTATAGAAAGATACCCCCAAACCTTTAGGGCTACTCATTTAGCCTTGAAGGAGCATTGTGACCATCCTTCCTCTGGGAAACAACTTACTAGTCGATGTGTGGTTTGGGAGACTAAAACCAGAGTTTTGCTATATGTAGGTTCTTTTCCAGGATAAATTCAGGCCCCTTGAATTTGGGAGGACCCATGGAAGGTATCACTGATGTAAAGGAGACACTAATTTATTTAGTAATTGATATTATGGAAAGTGAATTAGAATGAGATCTTCACACTCCACTTCATGTCTGCTGCTCTGTCTGGTTTCAACTCCAGATAACAAGGCACCCCTCCTAGGACACACTCATCACTTCTAATCTCACCTCCATGTTGATAATTCAAGTCTTGATTGATACTACCTCCCTCCTCTCCCTACTGATTGGAGGACTGGAGAATGAAGGACCGAAGACCTCCCAATGCCTTCCTTTAGAGAGGTGAGGAAATGGACTTTCAACTCACTCTGCTTTGCTTTTCTTCCTGGTTTCAATGCCATGGAACAAGATACCCTGTGGTATCCCCCCACTCTCTTTCCTGCCTACTTTTGTGTGTTGTGTTGTAGCTATATTGTTAGATTTTTGAGGGCAGATGGTGTCTTACTTTTATAAAAAAATTCCATCCTTAGTGCTTAGCACATTGCACAGTGCATAGCAAGTATTTAATAAATGTTAATTGGATTGATTAGATTGGCTTAAACCAAGGACATTATAAAAAACATCATTACTCCTCAGAGAAAAGGACCCATAAAACTATGAGGGAAAACTAGCTAGTCTTGATGTTTTTGTAACCAGCTCTTCAGTGTGAGTTGGATTTGGTATGAGGATGCTACTATCTATAAAGGCTGAAAACGTAATTACAAAACAACCTTATAGAAATGAAAGGAGTCAAAAATAAGTGAAGGAATATTTGTTGCTCATGGCTGGTCCATGCCAACATAATAAGCAGGATAATATTACCTAATTTAATTTACCAGTTTAGTGTTATACCAGTGAAAGTACCAAGAGGATACTCCATAGAACTAAACAAGTAATAACAGAATTCATCTAGAGAAAAATAAAAGGATTAGAATCTCAAGGGTAAAATAAACAAAAAAAGTAGGAATGGAAAGCAAATATTACTTTCAGAATTCAAACTTAATCACTATGAAGTATTCATCAATTTTTTTGTAATTAGTAAAAAAATAGATATTGGGGTAGCTAAGTGGCATAGTCAATAGAGTACTGGAGTCAGGAAGACATGAGTTCAAATCCGGCCTCAGACACTTGACTCTTAACTAGCTATGTGACTTTGGGCAAGTCACTTAACCCCAATTGCCTCACCTTCCCCCCCAAAAAAATGGAAATTAGATGGAAAGAATGGATTAAATGAACAAGAGCTAGAAACAACCAGACTCAACCCATTGTCCATCAACATTAGAACCTCACTTTCAAGGAGAATTCTTTATTTGACAAAAATTGTTGGGAAAAATTTTAAAACAGTTTATAAGAAAAAAAAGTTTGGACAAGCAACTAATATCTATGCTACAATGCAGTCTAAGCACATTTCTAATATAAATATAAAAAGCTATATCTAAAAAGAAAAGTAATGAAATTGGAAGGAAGTGTCTTTCACTGTTATGGGTACAGAAATAATTCTTAGCAAAGCAAAGAATGGAAGGTATTTCAAGAAAAAAATTTTAGATGATGCATAAAACTTTTGTAGAATGAAATAAATGCATTTAGGTCAAGTGGGAAATTTTCAATTGAAGAAAGAAATTTTTTTTTTACAACAAATATAGATCTTTGAGTCATTGCCCAATAGTTAGGAGGTCAGAGGATAGAGTTTTCAAAAGAAAAACTGAAAATTGCCAACAAACCACATGAAAGATTGGGTCCCTAATCATTAATAGTAAGAAAAATACAAAAAAAAATAATTACCAGTTTTAATAGTAAACTCAGAAAACTGGCAAATGGCAAAGGACAAAAACAGTATTCAAGATTTTGTAGCAAGGCAGACCAGTTATGGTTGAATGAAATCTATGAGTAGGGTTTCTTTCCTGTCCTATCTCTGTTCCCCTATCTCCTTAGGTCCTGCATGTCTTACAAAGTTGGAAAGTACAACTATGAATTCTCCTGTGCTATTTATCTCATGTAATACTAACAAACAGCTGCATTTTCACTCACCAAGAATGTCTGAGTCCTATCCTGTCCAGATCAGGTCTTGTCCAATTTGACTGCATGATCCTTACTTTGCTGCAGGGGTTAAGTTCAGATCTGAGCTTTATGCAAAGTTCTTTGGGATGAAAGAAACTTAATCTCTCCAAAATACTCTGGTCATTTTTAGCAATTAGAATTTCTGCTGAACCCCCTGGCCTTGCAAATGCATACTCACTTCCTTCTCCCTAAGGAGCCCCTCTGCTCTGGGTCCTGGCAAGTGGTTTGACTGAGTGCAAATTTGAGAATATTAGCCCTCAGAAATCCCAAGAAATTGGGATTTCTTTTCTTAAACTCTTTGGTTTATCAAATTTCTACTTTACTATTTTAGGTATATATTGTTTAAGGTATATTTAGAAAGCTTTGCCTTGGGAAGAAGAGGGGCTACCTCTTCATGTGAAACATAAGTGAAAAAGGATATTGTGTGTGGTGAGGAAGACATCTGACTGATAAGCAATAAGGGAAACTCTACTTACCAAATAACTCCTGGGTCATCTTTTGGGGTATGCCAATCCATGGTATCGGTCTTTTCTTGTAGGCAGTTTTCTTCTTTAATGCAGAAACTCACTATGCCTCTATTCAGGTTCCCTCAAAGTACTTATCTAACTTCCAAACTGTATCCAAGTCTGGATAGATCCACCTAGAGCTCAATGCTTAATCAGAAATTGAGCCAGTAGCTCAATGCCGCTCAGAAAAGGAACCACAAGAAGAGAAAAAAAAAAAAAAAAAAAAAGAAGGGATCCAGGTGCAAGTTTGGCCGATGAAGTTCCTCTTTTCTGTCATGTGAGAACCATCACCATGATGCCATTATGGGCAAGGGTCAGCCTCTCTTCTACTCTTACTTGAAATCTCACTTACAGAATTCTAGTAGGAAGATCATTGGAAGAAAAACCAAAAATGTGGAATGTCAGAAATAAGAGGCTAACCTATTGAGGTAAATTTTCCACATAACACAATCTTGAGGACCTAGCTTATATCTGTTTAGACATAAGGACCTTGAAGCCATGAGGTATTATTTCATATTTTATCTTTGTATCCTCAATGCCTTGCATACAGCAGGTGCTTAATAAATATTGAGTTGGAGGGAACTGGATAGGATCTAAGTCCCTGGAAACGGAGGACTAGACAAATGAAATGACTTGACAAAGGTCATGCAGGTAGGTAGGAAGTAGTAGAGACAAAATTTCTAACCCATTTCATCTGTCTGAATATTCAGCACTTAATGTTCTGGTTAACAGAGAGATTATAAGTGAAAAAATGATTAAGACATTTTATTTTATTTTTTAATTTAATTTTTCTAAAATGAATACACAATAAGAAAAGAAAAACAAACATGTTATAAGCTTAAATATTAAAACAAATAGAAAATAAAAAAAAGAAAAATGTCACACGCACAGCAGAGTATGAGAGGATTCCAATACATAGTGCTAAATTTCCATTTCAAGAAAACCTATGTAATAAATACTGTGTGTTGTGTTGAGAGTGTCCATTTCTTCTTTGCTTCATTGTAAGTTTTCTTTTGTTCTTTGTTGTATACTTTTTATTTTATTCTTTTCCCCCCCTTTTCCCCCCAAGGCTACAGTTAGGCATGGATATATTTATATATAGATATAAATAAATTCACACATATATATATGCATACACATAAATAAATTCATACACACATACACATACATACATACATACATACATACATAGACATATACTTTCCCTAACAGATTCTACTCCTGATCTTTGCTTTATGTTTGTGTGAATCTCTTGATTTAGTCATTTTAAAAAGAAGCTAGGGTATGAAACTAACCGGAAGTATTTTATGTCAGTTAATACTTAATTAATAAACAAGTCAATATGAAATTTCTGATGGGAAGGAGAAGGTTCTGCTTTGATAATGACAAATGACATGCTCCTTGATTAGACATAGATTCTTGGTATGATTCAAGTTGCTGTTGTGTGGACCTGCTGCGTGGATACAATCATTTCTCTTCTGGATTTTGTTAAGATAAGTGGATGGGAAAATACGGCTCCAAAGAGAACCTTCAAATCCTCAAGGGATGGCTTCCATTACTAGAAGAAGTCAAGGCTGAGATAGCACAGTTGCTGTTGTGAAGGAATCGATAGAGATTTTAATTCCAGAGCCAGGAAGCTGTGAACACACCCAGGAGGCTTTTGATATCAAAGTAAATAAATGAAAGAAGTCAATGTTTTTTCCTTTTTAAAACCTAGAAAAGAAGTGTGGGGTATGTAACGAGAAAGGGAGGATAGAGACAGATTTCGATTTATGAAAGTCACAGATGACAGAATAAGATTACCTGATTGTATCTGTGTTTTTATTTCTTTAAAACATGTTTGTTAAATCATATATATTTTTTGCTAATAGAATGATTAAGTTGATTTTAGCTTACAGTCATCCTTAACTTTTTAAACTACAACAGCCCAGTTTTCATGCAAAAAAATGTATAAGCAATGGGAAACATCAACAACAAAATGCTATTCACTTTGTGTTGCCTGATTGTGCCTATAGGAATTTTAGTTGTTCGGGACATGAGGATCCATCCAAGGCACCATGATTCACTTAGAGCCAACTTAGTCTGGTTTCAGAGAATTCTAAAACACTTAAGCAGACTTTGGAGGGCTAGTTTACAAACCCAAACCTATAAAATGATGACATTCAGACATACCTATAATGACTTTAATAAATGGCACATTTGGCACATAGGGGATTATAGTTATAAGTGTTAGGTATTTTAAGTCAGATGGATACTAGGATGCTAAGGTCAAGCGTGCCCCAAGTTTAATGAGATGTCTCTGTGTGTATGTGTGAGAATAAAGGGACTGTGAAGAGATAGATGAGATTTAGTTAGATGAGATCAGGTTTAATGAGATATTCCAAAGAGGATGTAATGGGAGAACCATATTTTAGCATTATAATGAGATGAGGTCTGGCAAGAGGTTTTAGACTTTTGTGAAGTCAGAAATGAAGAAGTCAGAAGGACTGAACAGGCCTAGGTTCAGATGTGAGGCAATCCACTTAATTCCTTGCTATCTTAGGTAATGTGTAGCTACTAGGACTGATTCTGTCCATCTCACCCCCAGCACATCCCTTGTCTGTCCCTACTCGCAACTATATAACCTAAATGTTTGAGTGGTTATTTCTGTCTTTATGACATTAGTTCTATGTGCCTGTGTGGTTGAATAAATAATTGGTTGATGTCATAAGATTAATTTTTTTTAAAAAGGACTTTAAATTAGGAGTCTTCCTTCCTTTCCAGTTAAAATAAATCCCTTTCTTGGCGAATTTAATATTTCATAGCGTAAGTAGCACTTTGATACAATAAATAGTGAAGAGAAGATGAGGAGAATGATCTATGCAATGATTACAAGGTAGATTGCCTAAAATATCAGTAATTGATGGGTCATGATCTTTCTCTTGAGAGAGAACTCTCAAATCAATGACATCATAGATCCATTTAAATATTAGAGAGACTACAGCTCTAGAATCCTAAAAACAGTAATGAAATCAGAGAAAATTGAGGCAGGAGACAAAGAGGAAAAGTCTGTTACTTTATTTGTTCAGGTTGTAATACTTTATTATCAACAAAGTATAGACAATATGCAGAATTTATTATATAGGTTTTCTTGAAATGGAAACTCATTGTTTTACACGGAATCTTCTTGTATTCTACAGTGAATGTGGAAATGTTCTTTTTTTTCTTTTCTCATTTTGTATTTAAGTTAAAAATGAATTTTAAAAACCTTTAAAAAACAAAAAACGAATAAATTATGGAAGTTTGCTTTTTCTTGACCATATGAAAAGCAGCTTTGATATCCAATAGAGAGCTAGATTTGAAAGTGAGAAGAAAGATAGAGACCAGACTTGAGTTTCCTTGATGAAGGGAATTGGGATGAAGAAATTTCTTCTTTCAGTACAAGTCACTTACTAATGACCTGCTTGAGTTTGTGAAAGCCAGCATATGGTAGAGGAAAGGAATGAGCCCAGACCTTTTTTGGCTCTGGGGCCATCACTCCCTTCACTGTCACTCTGTCAGAGGTTATTGCTATAGTATCTTATCCTTTCTCTGTTATTTTGTATAACCTTAGGGAAGTCAATTAATCTTTATAGGTCTCAGTTTCCTAATCTGTAGAAATGAGGAAGAAGGACAAGAAACCTCTGAGTTCCCTTCTAGCTTAAGTTCTATCATTTATTTTATTATAACTTTGTATATTCTTAGTTGTGAATTTGCATTTTTTTTATCTCTATAAATGTTCTATTTCCCAGTAGATTGTAAATGCCTTGGGAACAGGAATTTACAGGTGAATTAAAAAAAAAGTCCTAACCCCAGAATATGCCATGATGTCTTGAACTTAGCAGAAACTAAATAAATTCTTATTGAAATTGCTATTTAGAGAGACTGTGAATGAAAATGCTAGCTCATCAAAGTAGAACATATTCAAGTAATGCAGATTGCACACTTTGAAAGATTTTTAAACTAAAAGACAGAAAAGGAAACCAAAGGATGGCCCAACTCAGTGTATTAATGAAAAGTTCAAGTCATTAAATAGTTACGACACTCTTACAAACCTGGAAACATGCATTTCTTCAGAAAGTTAAGTGTTTATAACATTTTCTAAACCTATTAATTGGTTCACATTGAGAACTGTTTACAATGTTGTTTTTTTTTAATTCCCATCATGATAGTGGGTTTAAATGCGCTTATTGAAGTGATTAAATCTGTCTATTCATTTAAATAACTCATATATGAAAGCCTTAAGACACATTCCACAATTTCTAAATTTGTGGAAACATCTTTCCTGTCATTTGGCAGATGTTAGAAGATAGGTTTAGAAAAGGATGTTTTTAAACTTGTGTTTATAAATTGTGTGGTGCCATGTGTACACTAAAGGGTAGAAGTTCTTTCTTCAGAAATACAGATGTCCTCAGATGAATGCTGCTATTTACAATGGGCTAAAGAAGCTCAATAGCCTATGTGACTTGATGCCTTGGTTTGTTCTCAAAGGAAGCCACAGTAATTTGTCCCCCATAACAAAATGGAATTAGACCATGACTTTCAAAGTGACTTTGATGATAGGATATTTTCCTTTCAATACAACTTTAGCAGATATCTTGCAACAAAATCATTAAAATAATTTTAGATCCTACTCCTGATAATACCAAATAAGATATCTGATGTCATTTATGTGGGTATGCATATATTTATAGAATATATATAAGGAGGGGATCTCAGAGAATTTCCTGGGGGCCCAAAGAGAGGGAACATCTTGTATATGATCATGTAGATAATATATACAAGAGCTAGAATTTGAATCTAGTTCTTCCTGACTCTAAGGCTAGGCTTTTATCTACTATATTCTATCATCCATCCCTCCATCCATCCATCCATCCATTCATCCATCTATCCATCCATCTATCCATCCATCCATCCGTCTGTCTATTTAATCTTTTAAATCTAATATTTAATTTTAACCCAATCCATCCATTTGATATCGATCCATTCATCCATTTAATTTGATATCAATCCATCCATGGCTCTTTTTTATTGAATGATATCTATATGGCTATCTTCTGCCCATATAGCCATCTCTCATCTACGTCTCTCTGTTTCTATATATTCAATTTGTTTAGATGTCTAAATACACAACTTTAACTCTCAATTTTCATGTGTCTATTTTTCTGTTTATCTCTCTATCTATCTATCTATCTAATCATCTAACTGACTCTCTACATATGAATATTCCCATCAACTTCATAGAGACTCTAATTTGATTTGGTGATAAGGCATGATTGCTTGGCAGTAATCAGCATTTTATAATTGGGAATGATACTGGATTAAATAGCTCACCTCTTATGATGCCTCACAAGTATTTTAATATTTCTTTTTACTTACTTAGGCCAGTATGCATATGGGAAGACTGTTTCATTTCATTTTATTTCTGCCTAAAGGATATAGATAGATAGATAGATAGGTAGAGATAGAGATAAAAATTGATAGATATAGGTATAGATAGATATAGAGATATAGATATATATATGTGTGTGTGTGTACACATACATACACACACACATATATACATATATATATATATATATATATATATATATATACTGTATTGTGTGTATGTATGTATATCTTTCAATTCACTGCTTTTTTAGAAATGCCTTTGTAATTTTTGCAAGAATTATGGAACAGTTCTCATTTAAACTTGGTGACATAGTAGTCTCTACATTATAGCTTCACTGGATGAAAACCTAAATTAGAAAGGAATATAATTGCATTAACTTATCTTCCGTTCTTGGGATTTGAGATGTTCAAACCATATCTGAGGTTGTTT
>JAQQSV010024211.1:0-10216 GCA_028646515.1 Pseudochirops corinnae
TTTACTGTTTGAACTGGCCCTTGAATTTTTGCAGGGTTAATTTCCCACCCTTTGCTTTTCATATGTTCAATTAAAAGTGTCAAACTTTCTCCACTTCTTTTAAATGTTTTCCCTGTATCATAATATCATCTATGTAATAGGTAAACCGTACACCAGGTAGCCCTAATTCATCCAAATATTCAGCCATAATCCTATGACAAATAGTGAGGCTATGCACATATCCTTGTGGCAAGCAGGTAAAAGTATATTGTCTACCCTGCCAAGTGAGAGCAAACTGGTCCCATTGTTTAGAATCTATTGGGATAGTAAAGAAAACATTGTCTAAATCAATAACTGTATACCAAATCCCATCATATTTCTGGCTTCTTTCTATTAATGTAACAGTATCTGGAACAGCAGCATACAGGGAGGAGTCACATTATTCACTTGTCTATAATCCACTGTCATTCTCCATGTCCCATTTGACTTTTGTACTGTCCAGAAAGGATTATTCCAATGAGTGGTTGTGAGGACTGACACTCCTGCCTCAATATATTCATTTATCATATTGGTAATTTCATCTTCCCACCTGGCACATGATACTGCTTTAAAGTAATGAAGTAAGAAGGTTCAGGTAAAGTTATTGGGTTCATTTTCATTTTTCCCACTAAAACTATATTAATTCCTATTTTCCTTACTGCAAATTGGTATCTCCTCTCAGGTAAATTTAGAGTCATACCTCTCAATATATCTATTCCAATGAAGTATTCAGGAATTGGTACAATTACCACAGTATATTCTTTCTTAAGTAATTGTCCAATTTTCATCATTAGTTTGACTTGTATGGTTTATATTTCAGCCCCTCTCAGTCCTATGATGGCATTAGAATTTCCATGTGTGAATTTATCAGGGCTCCCATATATAATGGAGGCCTCCTTCTCATTATTTATTAATCTTTTAGTTACAGTATTTGAACTGTTTTTCCAATATATGGTCAAATTGATATGGGGTCTGTAATCCTGTCTGTGTATTTCTTTAATCTGAACTGAAACTTGGCCAATTTCCTATTCTTCCTGAAGGTTTGACAAACATGGATACAAGTGAGTGAAATGGGTGAAAGCCTTTTCATAAAATGAAAGAGACAGTCACCAAACTTGAGCTAGGTCCTAGACCTCGTTATGCCTAAATTTCACATTCTTGTGAATCACCGGATTTTGGGATGATCAGGTGGTGTGCCCTTTTCACCTCTCCCTTTTTCCTGTAAGGGGCTTTTTGTGATGGCCCTGTTCTGCTAAATATGGATAATCATAGCCATATCTCTTTGTATTGGGTAAAAGGGATTTTCCAGGTTCTTGTGTAGACTGTGAGGCCATACAACCCCACCAATGGGCTGATGGTCCAGCTCTAGGGGAGGGGTGATGGGAGGAGACCTGGAGATTTGGGGGGTTTTCCTGAGAATTTTAGGGGGGGTTTCTTAGAATTGTTTGTGTAAGGGTATATAACTGCTTGCTGGACTCTTGTTGGGTGCCTCCCTATACCAGGCCTGTCTGGAATAGATGATGCCCAGCTCTCGCAAGACTTGTCTTTAGAGTAAAGAGCTTCCATTTCTACTTGGAGAAACCTCTGAGTTTATTTACATAAGGGTCTTTGGAGTCTTTATCCCATACACAAGGATTCAGGAGGATCTGTAGGAGCAGTTCTTACTTTCCTGTTCTGTCTAATATTAAACCCCTTTTCTCAGTACATTTTATATAGTCCCTTAGTTGGAATACCATCCATTCTTCCAAAATCTCCCCCTGCTCTCAAAAGAGCAGTAAATAATTATTTTCTTGTCTAGCTATTCTGACTTTGAATCTACTGGCTATTTGCTCTTCTCTCTTGAGGAAACTTTTCTTTTCCCCTTTCCCCTAAGTCACTTAAGTGAAATCTTATCCAGCACCTCCAAAAGAGGGTGGCAGTTATTAGAGATGGAATTTTTCCAGTTATTAGAGACTGAATTAGGTGCTTATAAGTAGGAGGACCCATCTTCACTATGCTATTTCTATGAGAAACTGCTAAAGGGGTGCCATGATAAAACTCAGCATCTCCCATCATTATTGCTATCTTCATTACCTCCTCCTTTACCTTTCTCATACAATCCCTAAGTGAATACCAGGGTCAATCTACACTAGGCACATAAAGTAAGTAAGATAATGCCTGTTGCATCCATTTGCCACTAAAACAGATTAATCACATTGTTACTTCCTTGCATATGGTAATCCCTAAAAGATTGTTGTACAAAAGAATTCTTACTAATGTCTATAAATTTCAAGCAATCTGCATCATCTATTGATACTTCTTCAGGCCCTTCATCACTGATTCTAACCATCTAAGATACTAATGCTTCTCCCGTCTTTTGGGTGAATCAACTTAATATATCAGGGACCTCCTGCTGAGTAAAATCCTCAATTAATTCCCTAAACCAGGCTCCCCTGGTTCACTTGCTTTCCTCTTAGTTTTGGAGGAACTTCCGCACTAGAAACCTCATCTAACTTTGTTTCATTTTCCTCCCACACATCCTCCTGGCAGGTGTTTGCTGCCCCATCAAGCCCAGCCTGTGAAAGGGCTTGCATGTACCTTCCTTTTGTTACTTTTTTGCTTCATTTTGAAAGCTAAACACCCTGAAGCTTTATCTTCTTCACATGAGATTTTCCACCTTGTTCTTCTAAAGCAAAGTTCGCATGCTGTAACATAGAAAGCTTCTCATACAAACCAGCCAATTCACCCTCCATCTGAGTTTTCTCTTCCAGCAGCTTGTCTCTGCTTTTAAACATAAGTCAATAACTTGTTAGCAAGGCCCAGCCTCTCCTACACACCTCTGCCAATTCTTTCCCCAGGTTTGTATTCCTTGCAAACATCTTGCCAAATCTCTAGGTTCTCACTTCCATAGCCTTGATTCCTAGTTTTCACAGAGTCCTGTGCTTTTAGCCTATTCTCTTGTGAGGAAGAAATCAAGTAAATCCTCACATCCTGGGATACCCATTTCTCTCTCTAAAGCCCATCTACCTCCAAATAGAGGTCTGATATTTCACAATCCCACCCTCATTGCCAAATGTAGCACCAACACAATATTCACAGCACCTACGGCAGCTTTGAATATGCCAACGTAATTCTGAATCACAAAATATAACACATTCTCCACATGGAAGACAGCCAAAACATTTATTCAAACACCATAAAGTTGAATCCCAACACCGGAAAGCCAAATCCATCATAGCAACAAAGAAATCTATACACAATAACAATGCAAGAAGCACCACCATCCCCAACCCTTCCCCTGCTAGGGTCTTCCTACAGAGGAACACACATAATTCACTGCCTCCTTCCTCTCTCTCTCCCTAAGTTCTAACTACTCTGACCAAATGCCTCTGGGCTCTCTCCCACCCTTCCTGCTCCACACTTCCTGCTCCATCCATGTAGCAAGCTTCTCCCCCCAGACTCTTATGACTCAGGCTTCCATATGACCAACAAGTAGGTCACATGAACCTATTAATGGATGGGAAAGATCTTTCCATCAAGTAAAAAATTCATTAACAATACAGATACTAAGGTGGTTTGATATTTCTTTCTCCAAATCATTTTACAGGTGAGGAAACTAAGGCAAACAGGTTTAAGTGACTTGTCCAGGTCACATGGTTGATAAGCATCTGATGTCAAATTTGAGCTCAAGATTAGTCTTCCTGCCTCCGGGCCATTACCATCAATCCCAGGAGCTCTAGGTTGGTACAACTCAGAGTCCTAAAGTACATTGTCCTTTCCATTTCTTCTTTTGGTCCCTCTATCTACTGACAAATTCCTTCTTTTTTTTTTTTGTATTTATGGAAGGTTCATGAGGTAGAAAAAAAACATCACTGAAGTAAAAATTTTGCTTATGGTTATGCTTCATTGTATGCCTTAGTATAGACATTTATAGCCAGCTTTCTTGATATTGTGTATGGGAGGCATGATTTGGACTAGTGGATATGTGTACATATATCTCTGAACAGAAACCATAGCCAGATTTTACACACTTACAAATTCCCTGATCCCACTCCAGACAGGCACTACTCAAATAATGCAGCTCCTGTGATCAACTTGTCTTCTTTTGTTCACTAAATTCCATCCTAGCACTGAATCTCTTTTTAAAGTCACTTTCATGACTGTGTACACCTTTGCCTTCACACCTTTGTGATAATTGTCAGAGACTCTCAAATCCCTAAAACGGGAGGAATCTCTAGAACATCATTTATCTGAAATACCAAACTGACCTACAGTAATTAGTCAAAGTAAGTGATAGCTAGGCATCTCTTGGAACCAAAAGTGTTTTATTTTTATCTATTCTTGTAAAGTATTCCTTTAATAGTTAGTTCAGTGAAGCATTAAAGTTGTAAATTAACTTTTGTAGTATTGCCATCTTTATTGTATTAGCACAGTCCATCAATGATCTTTCCAGTCTTCACTAGGCTACATATTCCCAGTTCCTTTAATTGATTGACTCATGGCAGGGACTCAAGATCCTAGTTGCCTTTCCCTACATGTGCTTGAGCTTGTCTGTGTCCTTCCTAATTTACAGTACATCAACCTGCAAATTATACACTTGATATGACCCAATAAAAGCAGAATAAAGGGTGAACATATGTATCTTAAAATGTAGCTCAAGGTCACATTAATGTATTTTGTCAGTCATGTGTCAAGGCTAAACAAGAACCAGCAGGCACAGGAGGAAAAAAAAGAGGTAACCTTTAAACCTTCCTCCCTTTACCCATGAAAGTTTTGGTATTCATGAGCAGGGCTGTGAGATGGAAGGAACAATGGAATTGGAATCCAGGGAAATCTGATTTTGAATCTACCTCTTACCCATACTAAAGATGTGTAACAGTAATGAGATTTGAAGTTCCTTTTGTATTGCTAAACTAAGAGGTACTTAGCACCTAGTTCAGATTAAGCTTTTGTTAAAGAAACAGAAGATATGAACTCTTGTTTCCTGTTGCTGATGTAACAGGAAGGGGCTGAACATCGAGGAGCATTACTGTATATAAGGAAAAACCCAGAGAGGAAAAGACAGACTTTCTTGGAGCAAGTTTCCTGGAGGCAGAAGCTGCTGCCACTGGAGAGAGAATTTCTCTCAGCAGCATCTGGAGGCTGGGCTGCTACTACTAAACTGAGAATTGAAAAGAAAAAGGAGAATTGATAACTGAGTCAGATCTTCTTGGAGCAAATTCCATGGAAGCAGAAGCTGCTGCCATCAGGGAAGCTGAAAAGGAACCCCCTTTCCCCCCACCAAGCTGAAGAGAATAATTTAGATTTTGAAAACCTGGATGGAGTGATTTTGATTCTGGGAACCAGCTGAAACTTCTGCTGAGTCTGAGGTCCAGCCAGAGCTGCCAAAAGACTGAGGAAGCATGACTGTGATGCTGCTATTTTGTATGAACTTTTTTGTGGCTTTGTTGAGAATTGACTTCCTGGGAACAGAGACTGTGAAGGATTTGGGGTGGACTGGATGCTGTGAACTTAGCATGGAGCAGAGACTGCACAGAGAGCTGGACAACAACCTAGGAGCTATCTGCCTTTGAACCTAAGTGACAGTTTGGTGAATCCAGGTAGGATCTGTGACTATGGAAGGGGATCCAGGGAATCTGAGAAAATACCCTGAGTCAAGCTGAAAGACTTTACTTGGATTCTGTGTACTGACAGAGAAAATTGTAAATTTACTAGTGACCTAGAGGTGAAGGGTCTGTGTATTTTCTGATAATTGAAAAGTGAATGATGAAGTAATTTCAAGAGCAGAGCTCTAAAGTCAGAAAGAGAAACAATCCCAATAAGGAAGAAAAAGGGGGAATTGCATAAGGAGAGAGATGGATACAGAGGATCAACCAACTTGGGTTTATAAATGATATACACCTTGTAATGCCATACATGAGCAGCTTTCCAGAAGAATGCTACTGTGAACAGCTTTTAAGATTCTGATTATATGGTATAGTGAACACTCTATTTATTCCATAACAAATCAGAGCAAAACATTTACAGTAAATCAAAGTACAGCATTCACAATGTTACAACTTATAAAATGGCCACATGGTTTCCACCAAAGTGTTCACAAAGTTTTCAACAAAGAACAATCATTTAGTAATTCAATCATTCAATCATCCTTAAGGAGGTTTGCCTCCTCAAGGAACACAAAGTACAATAGTCAAAGTTCTTGCTCATGGGTCACACTAAGCTAACTCAATCAGTCACTTAGTCAGTCATCAATCACTAAGTACAATCATTTAGTCAATCATTCAGTCAACTCAGCCATTTAATCATCCTTCTCTCTCCTTATGCAATTCCCCTTTTTTCTTCCTTATTGGGATTGTTTCTCTTTCTGACTTTAGAGCTCTGCTCTTGAAATGTTTCATCTCACATCAAATTACCTTCCCCTTAGAAATTTAGATAGTGAATTCTTACCAATCCTTTTACTGAACCCTTTGAAATAGGTTCTCTTAAAATCATGTCTGGTCTCTGCAAGTCTGTCACATCTTTGTATTCAAATTTGCCTCCTGGGGATAGGACCTTGTAAAGCCATGGATGAGCAGTTTTCCAGAGGACTACTGCTATGAACAGATTTCAACATTCAGATTACATAGTATAGTGAACTCTCTATTTATTCAATAACAAACCAGAGCAAAACATTCATAGAAAATCAAAATACAGCATTCACAATGTTACAACTTATCACAGAAAATCAAAACACAGCATTTACCATGTCACAACTCAACAACTTATCACTAAAATGGCCACATAGTTTTCACCAAAGTGGTCATATAGTTTTAAACAAAGTACATTCATTTAGTCAATCACAAGAGGTGAGGGGAAAAGGGGGAAAAAAAGGAATTTACATGATAATTTTGTTGTATATTTCAAAGGACTAGTAAGTTGTGCCTAGTATGCAGTTTTATGTCCAATAATCTTTTTCATTATATTGTCTTATGGAAAAACTTGTTTTGTTCCATAAAATCAAAATAAAATAAAATATTTTTATATAGGGTAGAGATGAGTAAAAAAATAAATTGAGGTGGGAAACCCACCGAACACTCTATTGCAATAGTCAAGGCATGAGATATAATGTAGGTTTGCTCCAGAGTGTTACTTGTATAACTGAAGGGAACAGAATATATAAGGAAGATGATGTAAAGGTGAAAGTGAAAAGATTTAACAACATATTCGATAGGTGATGTGAACAGTGATATAAACACAAGAGAGGAATGAAAAATAAAACCAAAATTTTACATACCTACAGGACGTCCAGTTCAAGATGTCCAAAAGATAATTGATGATGCAAGACTAGAGTTCAGGTGGAAGACTAGGATGAGATACACAATTCTGGAGATTATGTGCATAGAAATGACAGCTTAAGTGATGAGGATGAAGAAATAACTAAGGGGAGATAGCACAGAGGAAGAAGAGAAGAGGATTCAGGACAGAGTCTTGGCGAACAGTTAATGAACATGGCTTAGATAACGATCCAGCAAACAAGACTGACCTCCCTATGATTGTTGTCCTGGTTCTTTACATCTGTGTTTCCCTATCCTACCGTCCCGAGTATCAGTTCCAAAACTTATCATCTTTCCTCAAGCTTCCCATGGCACTTCTTTTCCCCATATTTTCAGCTAATAAAATGGACTTATATTTCACTAAAAATGTGTCTATTTGTAGAAAGTTCTCCATTCTCTCTTACTCTTCATATCACATTGCTCACTTGATACAAGAATGAAGGAAAAAGATGTATGAACACAATACACACATACGTACACACACACACACACACACACACATATGCATACAAAAAGGGTTTGGTCCAGAAATACATTCAACTTGACAGAGAAACAAAAGTCATTAGGAAGAGGGAAGGAATAAGAAGACAAGTAAATTCTGGGAAGGATTAGTTACAAGCACAAAAATCTCTAAGCTTTTAGGGGTAATCATGAAGATGGATTTTAAAAAGAAAGGATAAGAACATGAGCCTGGAGTCTAGATGAGAGGATGAGAAGGATATGGCTGAGAAGATAATTGCATTAAAAAGAGAATTCTTCTGCTTTATAAAGAGCAACAAAGGAACAAGGAGGAAAAAAAGCATAAAAGAATAAGAGAGAAATACACAATTAATTATCATAATTATGAATATTAATGGAATGAACTCACTCATAAGTAAATTAGAAAGCAGAAATCAACAATATGTTGCTTATAAGAAACACACACAATAAAATGGAGCTAGGGGCTAAGAATGGAACAAAAATTATGTTTCAGCTGATCAGAAAAAGAGTAGCAATTGTGATCTCAAATAAGTCAACAGGTAAAATAAACTTGATTAAAGGAGATAAACAAGGAAACTGCATATATTGAAAGGTACCATAGAAAATGAATGAATAACAGTATTTAACCTAGATGTATTTAATCTATATACTAAAAGGAAAAGCTAAAGGAGTTTTAGGGAGAAATAAATAATAAAATTACAAGAAGAGGGAAACTCAAAGTCTCAATCTAAGACATCCATATCTAGCACAAAATAAACAAGAAAGAAGTTATGTATCTGAATGGGATTTTTAGAAAATTTAAATATTATTATCTCTTATTGTGATTATTAAATGGGAAATGAGAATATACATATGCATAGCACTTTTCCAAAAAAAAAAAAAGACCATTTATCAGGGCATAAAAACTTCACAAGTGCAGAAAAGTAGAAACATTAAACACATCCTTTACTGATCCTAATGCAATAAGTATTAAATCAAACAAAGGGACCTTTAAAAAGGATTAAAAATGAACTGCAAACCAAATGACTTATCCCTAAAGAATGGGTGAGTAAAAGAACAAATCATAGAAATAAGAGATAATATAATTAAAAATAATGACAAAATTGAGACAGGATACCAAAATTTTTATGATGCAGCCAAACAATTCATAGAGAGAAATTTATATCTCTAAACATTTCTATATAAAAAGAGAAAAAGAATGTATCAAGTAGCTTACAATCAATAGAGAGAAAAATAGGAGAGAAAATGGACAATTTTGATTACAGAAAATTGAAAAGTTTTGGCATAAGCAAAATCAGTGCATTGAAAATATAAAGGGAAACAGTGAATTTGTTGGGGGGAGGGGAGGGAATCTTTGTAACAGAATTTTCTCATAAAGGTCTGGTTCAAATACATAACCAGAGAATTCTTTAATATATTAACAGTCAAAGAAAGGAAGAATATTAATAAACATTTTAAAATGCACAGAAGAGAACAGAACAAAGTTTAAAAGGACAAATAAGGACAGCTTTTGGAACTAATGAAATTGTGTGTGTGTGTGTGTGTGTGTGTGTGTGTGTGTGTTTGTATGTATGTAGTGAAACAAGGTGCTATGCTTGCTCCCATGCTTTTTAGCATGATGTTTTCAGCCATGTTGTCAAATGCTTTCAGTGTGGATGAGCATGGCATCAAGGTCAGCTACCACACTGATGGTAAATTCTTCAACTTGAAAAGGTTACAAGTCAAAACCAAAGTGTCACATGATTCCCTGAACCTGTACCCCCTCAGACATTACTAGGAATTGACCTCTCAGGTAAAATCAGCAACTTTTTTCTTAAACTGAGATTTTTTTTCTTATTACTGACTTAAAGATCTCTTTCTTCTAAACTAATCTATATGACTTGCTTGATTACTGTTTTATAATTTGCTTTGATAAATGTTTGCTGCCTATTAATGATGATGATGATAATGATGCTGTGTGTGTGTTTGTGTGTGTGTGTATGTGTGTGTGTGTGTGTGTGCAATAAGCATTTGGTGGGGAGAAAACTAAACTGGCTGAGAATAGATTAACAAATTCCCTTCCTTTCTGAGAGACCCCCCCCAAAATGAATATCATACCCTTAGATTGCAAATATCTGATATGTAGTAGATAGGTATAATTTAAACTCATTATTCCTCTTAGAGATAAGAGGGTAAAAGGGTGAGCACCCAGCCAACAACTCTCCTCTTATTCCTTCCCAGAGACTCAGTGGGTTAGAATTATCTAAATATAAATCCCTACTACACAAGTACCACTCAGGATCCCTGTAGCCCATATTCAACCTCAAAAATGGGCCCCATATCTTTGATCATTTGTCAGTACTCTTTTACCTGGTATATTTGTGACATGAGTAGCACTGAGTAAGCTCTATAGAAATGTTAGCTAGTATTATTTCAGCATTAACATG
>JAQQSV010024212.1:0-10216 GCA_028646515.1 Pseudochirops corinnae
GGGGGGCATAACATACACAGTAAATTGGGTATCTTGCCCTACAGAAAAGTAGGGGAGAAGAGGATAAGAGGGGGAATGATAGAAGGGAGGGAAGATTGGGGGGGGGATAGTTAGAAGCACACACTTTTGAAAAGGGACAGGGTCAAAGTAGAAAATAGAACAAGTGGGGGGAGGGATAGGATGGAGGGAAATATAGCCAGTCTTTCACAATATTTCCACTATGGAAATGTTTCGCATAACTACAAATGTACAACCTATATTGAATTGCTTATCTTCCCAGTAAGGGTGGGTGACAAGGGAAGAAGAGAAATAATCTGGAATTCAAAGTTTTAAAACAAATATTTAAAAAAAAAATTATTATTATTTACATGCAACTGTGAAATAAGATATACAAGCACTGGGATATGGAAACCCATCTTGCCCTACTGGAATGTGGGAGGGGATGGGAGAGGATATAGGAGAGAGCAGATTGGGGAGGGGGCATTCAGTGGGATTGCTGTTTTGGGGTGGTGGGTAGGGGACAGATGGGGAGAAAATTTGTAACTCAAAACCTTGTGGAAATGAATATTATAAACTAAAAATAAACATAAAATTTATTTAAAAAAAAAAAAGAGTGACCTGATCTAAAAAAAAAGGAATAGGGATTGAGACAATAACAGTAGCCCCATGGCCTGTTCATACAAGATCTTAAATTGTATTTATAAAGCAGCAATCATCAAAACTACTTGGTACTGACTAAGAAATAGAGGGGTAGATCAGTGAAATAGGTTAGGTACACAGTAGTCAATGTGTATATATAATGTGTGTATTATAACAATCTACTGTTTGATAAACCCAAAGACCCCAGATTCTGGGATAAGAACTTACTATTTGACAAAAACTGCTGGGAAAACTGGAAAATAGTATGGCAGAAATTTGGCATAGACCAATGTCTGACACTGTATACCAAAATAAAGTCCAAATGGGTATATGATTTAGTTATAAAGGCTGACACTATAAACAAATTAGGGGCACAAGGTGTTACTGCCTTACAGCAGCTGCCAAGTACCAAGAGGGTGAAAGGGGCCTCTGGCCTTGAGGCCTCTGGCCCTGAGGAGCCCGGGAGTGTATTCTGTAAGTCTCTTATCTGGGTACAGAACATTCCCAGTGATAAGATGGCTTGTATTGAGTATGCGCCATCCAACGGGATGTGTCTCCTCTCTGATAGGACGAGGCTTGTTGCTGGGGCATGTGATAACTAACCCTATAAAAGGCTAAGGTTGGGGGCAGGGACAGAGACCATAATGACTTTATGAGAAATCAAGATACTATTAAACAGATCGAAACAAATGAAAAAATAGAAGGCAATGTGAAATATCTCATTGGTGGAAACACGAGAGAGAACAGAACAAGATGTAATCCGCTACAATAAAGGCTTGCTGCGTGAAGTGATCCAGAGTCTGTGTGGGTGCTCTGTCTAGGGTAAGATGCAGTAACTGCGGGCAGTGACTGCAGCCGGAGACGTCCAAAGCCTGGTGAGGTAAGCAAGGTGGTCCAGTTGCTGCAGGGTGGTAGCAACCGAGTGGTCTCGGGGTGCTGCAAGTAGGCAGCAACAACAAGGAATAGTTTATCTATCAGATTTATGGAGAATGGAGGAATTTATGGCTAAACAAGAGATAGAAAATATTATGAACTACAAAATGGATAATTTTGATTACAGTAAATTGAAAAGGTTTTGCACAAAAAAACCAATGCGACCAAGATTAGGAGGGAAGCAGAAAACTGGGAAAGAATTTTTACAACCAGTGTCTCTGATAAAGGCCTCATTTCTGAAATATAGAGAGAACTGAGTCAAATTTATAAGAAAACAAGTCATTCCCCAATAGATAAATGGTCAAAGGACATGAACAAGCAGTTTTCAGAGGAAGAAATTAAAGGTATCTATAATCACATGAAAAAATGCCCTAAATCACTATGGATTAGAGAGACGCACATCAAAACAACTCTGAGGCACCACATCACACCTATCAGATTGGCTGATGGGACAAGAGAGGAAAATGATAAATGTTAGAGAGGATGTGGGAAAGTTGGAATATCGATTCATTGTTGGTGGAGCTGTGAGCTGATCCAACCATTCTGGAGGGCGATCTGGAACTATGCCCAAAGTGCTATAAAAATGTGCGTACCATTTGACCCTGCAATACCACTTCTAGGGCTGTTTCCCAAAGAGATCATAAAAATGGGGAAAGGATCCACTTGTACAAAAATATTTATAGCATCTTTTTTGTGGTAGTCAAGAACTAGAAATTGAGGGGATGCCCATCAGCTGGGGAATGGTTGAATAAGTTGTGGCATATGAATGTACTATCGTGCTATAGGAAATGACAAATAGGCAGACTTCAGAAAATCCTGGAAAAACTTATACAAATTGATGGAGAGTGAAGTGAGCAGAAACAGGAGAACATTGTTCACAGAAACAACACAGTGCATGATAACTGACTTTGATAGACTTAGCCCTTCTCAGCAATGGAGGGACCTGCAACAGTTCCAATGCCATCCACATCCAGAGAAAGGACTGTGGAGTTGGGATGCAGAGCGAAGCAGACTGTTTTCTTTTTTGTTTTGTTTTTTTTTCTTTCTCATGTCATATTCTCTCCCATGTGTTGTAATTCTTTTATGTAACATGACGTACATGTAAAGTCAGATATTGCATGCTGTCTGTGGGAGGGAGGGGAAGAAAACTTGAAACTTACAGAAGTGAATATCAAAAACTACAAATTAATCAATTAATAAACTTTAAAAATAGAAGAATAACAGTAGCCCCAGTGACTGCTCCTTGCTTCAGACTGATTATAACAGCCGTTCTAACCCAGAACACCTGGCATCCAAACACTTGCCTCTCTTTCTCCTTTCTCCCCTGCTCCCCTGTTATACTAACAGTGATTCTTACTGAGGGCAGTCAAGGCTAACAACGGCCTGATTGTTGCCTTGTTGCCGCTCCCGAGTAAGAGAGTACTTTTTGCAGACTCTGTGGGGAGACTATGTCCCAACCTGTTGGAGAAGCTCCAATGGGAAGAATTTCCCTAAGAGGCTACAGAGATATTCTATAATTGTCAAATCACACCAATAAGCTACAGCTTCCCCCCAACTCCTTTCCAGAGACTCAGCTAATATTTTTTTCTACCCGAGGTGGCACAAACTTGCTAGCCTAGGGGCAAGCAGCACAGAGAGGTCCTTCATAATGCTTTTTAAAGCATTGGAGCTCCCTTGGAGCTGAGACTCCTGGACTCCGAGTGATTGCTGCAGGCAGGTGAGGGGTAGATAGAACATGAAGGAATTCACTTGACAGGAGGGTGGGAGGAAGGGAAGGAGTAGAGGAAGTAGGCCATCAGATAGCTTTCTAGTTTACCAAAGTGCTAATCTCTATTGTTTCTACTCAGTACCCAATGTTCTAGTTCCTTCACCTTGCCTGTTACCCCATGCCTGGCACAGTCTCATTCCTCCTTACATCTTTGAACCCCTAACCCTCTTTAGGGATAAACTTAAGTGCAACCTCCTTCAAGAGGCCTTTCCTGAATCCCTCACTGGTTAGTACCCCTCTCCCAAATTACCCTATGTTTATTTTGTCTATTTTTTCCATGAAGCAAAGAGATCAGGGTGATTCTTTGATGAATAAATCAATGGGGGAGCTTTTCTAAACAGCCCCATACCATAATAGAAAGTGAGTTTCTGTTAGTTGATGGTCCAATTGAAATTTCTTCATCATTCTGGTGGGATTATAAGACATTGATCATTAAATTAAACCATGATGGAGTAGAGGGAACTTCTTATTGGCTGAGACAATTAGCTATAACCCTTGTGATCAATATTGGTGTTAAAAAGACAATCTGCTTGAACAGTAAACTTGAGAAGTCAACTCTACCTTATCCCTTCCCCTCTTGAAGAATGTAAAAGATGGAGGGAACAGATTCCTCTCTCTGCCCCAGCAGAATAGCAGAAGAACCTAGCCTTGGAAGACCTGCATACAAAGATTTGAAAAATTCAATAATTTTTTCAACCCTAAACTTCTGGTTGAGAGACTTTGAACAGAGAGAGAAAGAGATTTTCATGCTTAGAGCATAAATCTTGCTTCTCAGGTGATGTTAGGTCTTAGACCTGAGACTCCAACAAAGCAGAACTGGGGAATTTTCCCAATTGGTCCTAAAATAAAGATTCTCTCTTTCTGAAAGACCTGGGCAGTGACCTAGCCAAGGATTTCATTCTGGTTAGATACTACAGATACTAACCAACTGTCAAAGCAAATGTGCCCTTCAGAGACGAGGTTCAAGGATCCTAACTAAAGCAAAATGTCCAGTGGAGATTGGCTTAGTGAGTCTAAAGTAAACAACACACCCAGCCAAGACATCTTGCCAAGGCAGGAACAAAAGGATACCACGGACCCTGCAGAATCTAAAGTATGAGTTACCCATTCCCACATTTCTCTCATGTGATCACTGAATCACTTTAGTTATATATAGGCTGTCAGGGGAGTGTGCCTTAAGATTATTCAGGCAGAGAGAAAGAACTATGGGGTCTGAATGCAGAACAAAGCATACTATTTTCACTTTTTTTGTTTTTTTTGGTGTTGTTTCTTCTTTCACAACATGACTAAGGGGGAAATATGTTTAACATGATTGTATATGTATAACCCATATCAGATTGCTTACCATTTTGGAAGGGGGGAAGGGCAATGGGAGAAAAATTTGGAACTCAAAATCTTATTAAAAAAACAAATGTTGAAAACTATCTTTACATGTAATTGGAAAAAATAAAATACTATTTAGGGAAAAAAAATGTTACATGGGAGGAAGAGGGTATTTTGTATATTTTAAATATCCTTGCTGTGGATTCCAGGAAATGTCTTTGCTTCAAGCCTATTGTGTCCTCTGGCTGACTGTTGAAAGATATTTACATTGTTGGGGTCTGCTAAGCTATAAAGCTTTAGGAATGCATACCCAAAGAGTACAATGAATGTGAGGTAATCATCCTCACAGGGACCTGACATATCATCTGAAGAGTAGCCAAAAGGGTCATTATATTTATGTTTACTTATCTGTATATATACACATCTGTAGCATATTATACATATATACACATATATTGTTGTATACATATATACATGTGTATGTATATATGTATGTGTATATATACTATATATATATATATATATATTTTTTTTTTTTTTTCATCCAATAGAATTTAAGGCCTTTGAGGTCACAGACTGTTTTTTACTTTTGTATACCAGTGCCTACTACTGTGCCTTGCTTATAGCTACTGGTTAGTAAATACTTTTTAAACTGAAATTGAATTGATTTGGTCACAAATGTTTTTAGAGCCTTGAGAGAAAGCCCCAATCACTGCCCAGTAGTTTTACTCTGCCTCTACCTCTCCCATAGAACTGGTGGTCCTGTGTCTTAGAACAAGAAAATTCACTGAAGGATTCATTTTGATCCTGACAGCAACCTTGTGAGGCAGGTGTTATTATTTTTATTTTACATTTGAGGAAACTGAGTCTCAGAGAGGTTAAGTGAGTTGTCCAGATTGCATAGCTAATGAATGTCAGAGCTCAGAGCTGATCTCAGATCTCCTACCTCCAAGTCCAAAGCTCTCTCCTCTACTGCAGGCCCAGATCAATACATTAGGAAGATAAATCTTGCTGTGTTCAGGAAAGGGAAAAAGGTGAAGGGAGGGAGGACATTCAGAAAGTTGCTGCAATAGTCCAAATTCAGCGTTCTGTCCATAGCACACCCCACCCTTCATACCTCACTATTCCTCCCTTGTAAGAATATGCCAGGTAGGGTGGAACAATCTGTTCACCATCACCTGCTCCTACTTCACCTTTAGAACCACTTGGGACTAAGAAGCCCTATAATTCCATCTATATTCTTCCCTGTCAAAATACATTCTCCTGCATATTTCCCCCAGGTAGGGAAGACTGTCCCCTAAGTGGTATGACTTTTTTGGGGGGATGGTACTTTCTCCCCCAAATCTCTTTTCTGTTGATGCCTTCCATCATTAACAACTCATTCATTTTTACCTCTCTGGGATTCAGTTTCCTCATCATTGAGAAACACTGTTTGAACACTGAAAAGACATTAGAAAACAAGATTATATTCATGATCAGGTCAAATCAATAATAATAGCCAGCCTTTACATAATGTTTCAAGGTTTGCAAAGTGCTTTCTATGTCATCTCATTTGATTTGAGAAGGACAGCAGGTACCCTCTGGACACGCCTTTGTCCCCAGGACCCAGATTGCCTCGGGGCAGTAAAAAGAAAAATGCAGTAAACCCGTTTTCCCAAAGTGTCTGAGTCTTCCTAGGAAACATGACTTCAACCAATAGCGGCACAAACAAGGAGATACAATTGAACAGGGAGATAAACTCAGCCCTGCTCGTTCTTCCCTCCCCTAAACCCTAAACCCTAAATAGAGGTGGGGAACTTGTGGCCTCGAGGCCACATGTGGCCCTCTAGGTTCTCAAGTCAGTCAAAGGGCTGCAGGGTCCCCACTCCTGCACCTAAACACTAAAGCAGTGGTTCTCAACCTCCCTAATGCCGCGACCCTTTAATACGTTGTGGTGACCCCCAGCCATAAAATTATTTTCGTTGCTACTTCATAACTGTAATTTTGCTGCTGTTATGAATCATAGTGTAAATATTTGATATGCCGGATGTATTTTCATTGTTACAAATTAAACATAACCCACAGGTTGAGAACCGCTGCCCTAAACCCTAGAAATCTGATTAGGTGACACAGAACGACTGCCCTCTGCTGGGAGCCAGCCCAAATAGTCAATTCTCCCAACAAATTGTATCTGCTGATTCCCTTACGCAGTGTTTCATGATTTTAGATGTCTCAAATGATTGCTTATTGTATGATTTTTCTTTCAGACTCCAGATTTTTTTCTTCAGCTCTGTCATTTTATTTTGTCCAATTAACATAAATGTATTTTTTTCTCTCCCTCCTACCACTCCACCTCCAATGGGGAAAAATGAAGAAACAAAAAACAGAACTATTGTAATAAATGTACGTAACCAAGGAAAACAAATTTCTGCATTGGCCCTATAAAAAACATTCTTTGATCTCTTTTTTCCAGTTTTATCCATATCCAAGTAAATATTATGCCAATCCTCTTAGAAGTTCAGAAAGTGACCCTATGAAAACAGTCATGGGCAGCTAGGTGGTGCAGTGAATAGAGCACCAGCCCTGGAGTCAGGAGGACCTGAGTTCAAATCCGAACTCAAACACCTAACACTTACTAGCTGTGTGACCTTGGGCGAGTCACTTAACCCCAATCTCCTTGCCAGAGAGAGACAGAGAGAGAAGAAAACAGCCATAACTATGGTTTTAAGGAAATTTATTGTAAGTGCTCCTCTGCCTGAAAACCAGGTTATTCCAATTTGCCCCTTTTCCTGGGATGCTCTGGTACCCTTAGGAGGTTGGGGTGGGAAGAGGAGTTATTTTAGTCTCTGCCATTGACTCAAATCCCCGACTGCTGTGCTCCCCCTCTAGGCTCCCTCCAGCACTGCCACAGCCAGAAAAGTTTTTACAAATAAGTATTTGCTTCAAAGAAAGATGTAACCAAAACAAAAGCTACAAACATTTCTCCCCAAACCTGGGTGGAGGGCATAACCTCCCCATGCTCTCTTGGTCTCTGTGGAGTGGAGGTGGATTGGGTTCACAGCTCAGTTCCCATATAGCATCAGTCCCACCAACTTGCAAGTTCAAAGCACCTCCCTTCATCTTGTGCCTCATGGGACCCTGGCTTCTCAGGGTTTCTCTGCTGACCTAGTAGTAAGAGGCAGCCTAGAATCCTGGCTCCAAGGTCCCCACGGCTCCAGCTCCTCAGTCTGAGACTCCATTCCTTGCACCTCAAACTGAACAGAACATCTGCAACAGACCACAACCCCAAGCATGTTTGTGGGGACCACAGAGCCTAAGAAGACAGGATGGTGGCCCTTCCTCCCTTCCCCTTCCCCCACTAGTTTAATGGATGGTGCCTATGCTATGGCTGAGCAAGACCTTCGTCCCTGGATACTACCAGAAAGACAGAGTAACCACACCATCATTGGACAGATTTAAAGATAAAGTTAGTTCCAATGGCTCCGACTCACGGGTTAGACAAATGCAGGATGTCCTCTCCCAGAAGCCTCTCCCACATGGTGAATGGAGGTATCCACCTTAGTTGATCTGAGCATGTGCCAAAGTCCTGTTACACAAGGGTCCAATGGATCAGAACAAATTGACTTTGGCCATGTAGTGTGTACAGGGCTGACTCCAGTGTAAGAGGATGAGGGTTCAAATCCTGACTTTTCCATTTATTAGCTATATGATCTTGGGCAGGTCCATTAACCTCTCTGTGCCTCAGTTTCCCTAGCTATAAATGAAGAGGCCATACTAAATGACTTCTACAGTCATGTTGATAAGGAAGCTTGGTAAACAAAGTTTTGAACCTGGAGTCAAGAAGACCCAGAGTTCAAATCCTTCCTTAGATACTTAGTAGCTACGTGACCCTTACACTCAACTAGAGGTTAAGTCCCCTGAACTCTCTCAGCCTCAGTAGCCCCTACTTCACAGGGTCTTGTGATGATCAAATTAGGTAATATGTGGTGTAGTTAGCTACAGTTCTTCTTAATGTGAAAGCTGGGATTCTGTGAGGATTGTGTTCTTAAGCTGACTGACCCTTGCAGAATACATTTTGCAGCTTGTCCCAGGGCTAGGGCTTCTCAAGGAGCCTGTGGCAGAGGCAAGGTACCTTCTGCCTCAGCCAGTGGTTGCTCCTACTGCTCTAATGTCCCTTCTTCCCTCCTTCATTCCTTTCTGCCTCTCATCCTCCTTCTTTCTCACTCTCAGTGCCTTTTTTTTCCCTCTCTGCCCTGTCTCAGACCAGGCCAGGCCCTCCTCCCTGACACAGACCAGGTTCTTCACAGACTCAGCTGCTAGGCCCTTACTGGTGTCCGTGCGAGGAACGCACAGAATTCATCCTGGCTTGGTTGTAGGGCCAGTCAACACCAGACAGTCTAGGCCACGCAGGTTCTTATCCTGGTGTCCATGAACTTGACTTCTTAATATTTTAATTATTGTTGCCTAGTCGTTTTCAGTCATGTCCAACTCTTCATGACCCCATTTGGTCATGAAGGTTTTCTTGCCATTTCCTTCTCAAGTTCATTTTACAGATGAAGAAACTGAGGCAAAGAGGGTTAAGTGACTTACCCAAGAGTCACACTATCTGAGGCCAGATTTTAACTCAGGTCTTCTGGACTACAAACTGGGCACACCATTCACTATGCCACCTAGTTGTCCCCCCTTTTTTACATTTTAATTACTGTATTTAAATATAATTGGTTTCCTTCAAGATCATATGTAATTTATCTTATGAACTTCACTTATCCTATCTAAAACACAATTCTGAGAAGGGGTCTATAGGCTTCAGCAGGCTGCAAAATGGACCCAGGGCACACGAAAGGGAAAGAATACTCTGTGGCACCTCTGGGGTCCCTCAGCCTCCTTACAATGCTCTGTGGCCAGTCTCCAGATCTCACAGGCTGAGCAAAGATGATGATGAGTCATGTAAGACCCATCCATAGACTGAAGATTACAATATAATATAGACTACATCTATAGCTAATCCATCAAGAGGCTAAAGGCTTATGTCTAGGGCTTTCCCCACTCTCTCATTGATCTTTTTGCCTTCTAGCCTCTCCCTGCTGCAACACATACTGCTAACAACCCCTCACGTTAATTTTCTTTTTTTTTTTCTTTTTTAAAAATTTATTTTATTTTATTTTTTTAAATTTTAGTTTAGTTTACATCATTCATTTCCATGAGATTTTGAGTTACAAATTTTCTCCCCATCTTTTCCCTTACCCCACCTCAAAACAGCCATCCCCTTGTATGACCCCTCCCCCAATCTAATCTCTCCTATGTCCTCCCCCATCACTCCTCTAACTTTCCGATAGGGCAAGATGAATCTCCCTTCCCCAGTGCCTGTGAATCTTAAGTTCCAGTTGGATGTAGTTAATAATATTAGTAATAATAATTGTATATATATACATATATAGTTTTAACATTTGATTATAGAGCTTTAAATTTTAGATCTTTCTCTACTTCCCTCGTCAGCCACCCCCACTGGAAGAACAAGCCATCAAATACAGACTGTACATGTGTAATTACGCAGAACCTCTCCACAGTGGGCAC
>JAQQSV010024213.1:0-10215 GCA_028646515.1 Pseudochirops corinnae
ATAAAGTTATTTGCTTCCATTTGCTCCACTCTAATTCTGAAGGAATTATTCTCTTCAGAAAGCTTTTGAGTTTCTTTTTCCATCTGGCAAATTCAACTTTTTAAGACATTCTTCTCCTCATTGGCTTTTTGGGCGTCTTTTGCCATTTGAGTTAGTCTTTTTTTTTTAGGTGTTATTGTCTTCAGTCAGGTTATTGACTCTCTTTTCTTGATTTTCCTTCATCATTCTCATTTCTCTTCCCTATTTTTCCTCTACTTATTTGATTTTCAAAATCATTCTTCAGCTCCTCTATGGCTTGTAATCAGTTTTCATGTTTCTTGGAAGCTTTTGGTGCAGGAGTTCTGACTGTGTTGTCTTCCTCCCATTCCATGCCTTGATCCTTTTTGTCCCCAAAAAGGGCATCTAAAGTTCAATTGCTGAGCTTTCTTTGCTTCCTTTGACTGCTCATGTTGCTAGTCAGTTACTTGACTTTTGGGCTCAGTAGAACTCTGGTTTCAGAGGAGAAAGCTTTGTCCCAAATCTCTGGGGTTTTCGCAGCTGCTGGGCCTATTAGGAGGCCGCTGTCTCTGCAGCCCTGACCAGCTTTGGCTCACTGAAAATACACCTCAGGACCTCCACCCAAGACTGGGATCCTGATCCAGGCAGCTCAAGGCAGGAGCACTTAGTCTCTGAATGATTGCTTGGTCCCCCTGCAATCCGAAGGCTGTGAGCTCTGAAGCAGCCATGTGCAAGTGGCTGTAGGGCTGCTGCTTCAGACTGCTTCTAGTTCTGGAGGCAGTTGGGTGGGCTCTCTCCCCCAAATTTAGCCGAGTTCCACTGACCTTTTTTCCTTTGTCCTTGGCTCTTATGGGTTGGTAATTCTGGAAACCACCACAGCTACTGGTGATCTGCTCTCCTGAAAGCTCCAGCCAGGTCTTCTTCTGGATGGCCTGGGGCTAAAACCCCATGGGCCTGGGCTCTGTTCCCAGTGTCCTGCAATCAGCCCTTTCCATCCATCTACTGGGATGCCTTCAGCAGGATCCTTGTTTCTCTGTCATTTTATAAGTTCTGGAGCTCCTAAAATTTGTTTAGAGTCCTATTTTATAGGTATTTGAGGTGGTTGTTTTCGGAGCCATGGAGTTCTCCTGCTTGTACGCCGCCATCTTGACTCCATCCCCACCCTTTTATATTTTTTGAATTCTTGATTAATTTCTTAATTTCCCAAATGGATACTCCTTTTTTTGGATGATGGATCACTATTTTCTGCTTTCATACTATCTCTTGCAATCCTTTCCTTTGAATATGTACCTCTTGAACTTGGAAAATGGATCCCTGAAACCTTAGTTTAGAGGAATTGAAAATTTCTGAATTTGAAGGGAGAGAATTTTTAAAATTTACTTATTATATCATAGAATTATTGAAGAGTCCAATTTGTAAAGTGTAAGAAACTATGTAAAACAAATTTAAATAATGTTGTTACTCTTTTTTTAGTATAATATAAAATCAGTAATTATGGATCATTATTGAGTGGGGCAGGTGTATCAACAGTGCAGTATTCACAATGCCTACGGTAACTATAAATATGCTGATAGGGTTATTAATTACAAGATATTACAGGTTCTCTTCATGGGGGACAAAGCTGGAACATTCGTTGAAGTACTGCATCAGTTCTGTGTGATTTTCTGTGATTATTTTAATTCTGTGTGATTTTCTTTTTCAGGTATTTCTTGTAAACAATATATTGTTTGATTCTGTTTTCTAATCTTTTCCTTTCTCCCCTTCCATTTTGTCGGTGAATCCATCTCATTCATATTCAGAGTTATGGATACTAAATGTGTATTTTCATCCAGCCTATTGTCTTCTCTCTCTTTCTCTGTCTCTCTGTTTCTCTCTGTCTCTGTCTGTCTCTCTCTTCCCCCTCTCTTTCCCTTTTTCTCCCTCCCTGTCCCCTTAGAAGTCTCTTTTGCTTCTTCTGATCTCTGCATCCTTTTATCTGCTTTCTCTTTTATTACTTTTTCTCTCTGCCTCCCCCTCCTCCATCTTCTTCCCCTCTTATTCTCTCTTAGGTAAGATAGATTTCTATATCTTGCTGAGTGTCATCCTAACTGCTCTGCTAATGATAAAGTTTTTAGGAGTTACACGTGTTATCTTCTGATGTAGATATATAAACAGTTTAATTGTGGAATTGCTTATGGTTTCTTTTTCATGTTTACCTTTTTATGCTTCTCTCATTTTATTTTTAGATGTCAAATTTTCTATTCAACTCTGGGCTTTTCGTCAGGAATGCTTCAAAGTCCTCTTTCTTTAAATGTCCTCTTTAGCACTTTATGTATTATGCTCAGTTTTGCTAGATAGCTAGCTCCTTTGCTTTCCAGAATATTATATTCTAAAGCCTCTGCTTATTTAATGTGGAAGCTGCTAAATCACATGTGATCCTCACTGGCTTCATGATATTTGGATGGTTTCTTTGTGGCTCCTTACAACATTTTCTCTTTGACGTGGGAGGATGGATGTAATAGATGTAACCTGGAATTTGAATGTAATATTTCTGGGAGTTTACTTTGGGATCTGTTTGAGCTGATGGGTGGATACTTTTGATTTTTATCTTACTTTCTGCACCTGGACAGTTTTCCTTAATAATTTCTTGAAATATGTCTTGGTTCTTTTTTTTTTATCAAGGCTTTCAGGTAGTCCAACAATTCTTAAATGGACTCTCATATTTTCTATTTATTTATTCTTTTGACCTGTTTTTTATTGTTTCTTGACATCCCATGGAATTGTTAGCTTCTACTTGTCTAAGTCTAATTTTTAAGGCATTATTTTTTACATTTGGCACTTGTACCTCTTTTTCCATTTGGTCATTTTTGTTTTTTAAGAGGTTCTTCTGTGAATTTTTGCGTCTCTTTTACTATTTGGTTAATTCTGTTCGAGCATCATTTTCTTCTTTTCAAGCCTCTTTTACTGAGCTGTTAATTTTTTTTTCATAATTTTCTTGTACCACTCTACTTTCTTTTCCCGGCTTCTCCTCTACCAGTTTTATCTCTGTAACACCTCCAGGAGTTCTTGTTAGACTTATGTCCAATTTGCGGTATTTTCTCTTACAGCTATTTTCATGTTACTGTCTTCCAAGTTTGTGTATTGGTTTTGCCTGCCACCATCCTCTCTTTTTATGGTCAGGTTCTTTTTTCTTTGTTCATTTTTCCAGCCTGTTTCTTGACTTTGAACTCTTATGTTAAAGTTTGCTTTGCCCACGTAGGGGTGGGGAAATACTCTCCCAAGTGTCAGGCTTTTTTTTGTTACTGTTTTCAGTTATGGTTCTGGAGGGGTGGGGACATCTGTAAATTTTTAGTGCTTCTAAGGTGGTGTTATCTGGGGACAGGTATGGTCACTGGTTTCTTGGTCTGTGCTCTGTTCTTTTCCTAGAAAGGGCCCCTGGTCCCCTACAATTACAAGTCCTAGTTGACCTCTCAACCATGGAACTCTGACCAGGTCCCATCTCCCTTATGACCAGCCACAAGCTCTCCTTTCTGCCCTGAAACTACAGCTGAGTACTGCATATAGTACTCAGTGGAGTGGCCAAACAGTGCCTGGTCCTGTGCCCAGTGTCAGCTAAGGTTTTCTTGTAATCTCTTTCTAATTTAATGTGTAGTCCTCTTATCGTCTCTGGGCTCAGAGCTCCTAAGGATGTTGCTGCCACTGTTGCCACCTCTAAGCCCATGGCTGGTGTTGCTGCTATGTGTGCTCTAGACTAGCCTTGCTTCTGATGCTACTCTTTTCTACCCAAAAAATGTCTCACTCTGAACTTTTGTTGTCTGAGCTGCTCCAGAGTTCAATTTGATATGCATTTTAAAGTTGTTTGGAAAGAACTGATGTGGGAATTTTATTGGAATACTCATTCTACTTCATCATCTTGGCTCCACTAACCTAAGCCTATCTTTTAGTCAAATCAGTCACCATTTATTAAGAACTCACTTTATGTCAGGCAGTGTACTAAGCTTTGAGGAGAGAGACAAAAGACAGTCACTGCCTTTAAGCAACTCATGGTCTAATGGGGGAAACAACACGCAAGCAAAAATGTACAAAGTAAGTTATTTATGGTATAAATAGGAAATAATTAAAAGAGGGAAGCCACTGGAATTAAAAGGGGTTGTGGGACGCTTCTTATAGAAGGCGGGACTTCGGTTGGAATTTAAAGGAAACAGGAATGTCAGTAGTTGGAGCAGAAGAGGGGGAAGCTTTGTAGGAATGAGGTCAACCAGTGAAAATAGCCGAAGCTAAGAGGACAGCCCAGAGGCCAGTATTGCTTATTATACATTATTCCACTTTATGTACTCTACTATCCAATCTAACTGAATGCTTGCTGTTCCTTTCTTCCTTTCTTTCCCTTTTTCATACCTAGAATGTGCTTCCTACTCACTTTTGCCTAATTCTCAGCTTACTTCTCAAAGCTCAGAGTGCAAACTCATACATGAATCCTTTCTTGATTAATTATTGTTTGGCCCAAATCTTCTACTCCCTGAAATTACTTCGAATTCAGTTTATACTTAATTGTGTACATGTTGTTTCTCTCATAGAATATAAGCTCCTTGAGATCAGGGACTGTTTCTTTTTTTGCATTTCTGTTATCCATTACCTGTCATACAGTAGGTATACAATACTTAACACTTTTGCAGTTTAAAAATAGTTGTGCTGAGCACATGGCATGTAAAGACAGAACAAAAGTTACTCTCTGACCTCTATGACATTTTACTTCCTGCCCACTACATGCCATACTGCCTCTTCTTGAACTATCATTTCACTTTGCTTCCACCTAGATCCCTAGGTCAGCGTTTTATCTTACCCTCTTGGTTTCCATGGCTCTTCTAGCTCACTCCTTGCCATACTCAATGTATGGTACCTCATCCATATGTTCTCCCCTTTTCCTTTCCAGTTTCCCTTTATCCAAATTCCATTCCTTGTTCCCCACTTCTAGATTCCTTATTCCCATCCCCCTTCAACCATCATCTTACCCCCAAGTCCCAAACAGATGTCTCCCACCTCTTCCACTTTGCTTTCTGAAATCCATATATTGTGGTCAACAGGTTTCCCTTCATCCTAAATCTTTCTTTCTTCTAGTCTTTACATCTTATATCAGTCGGTTAAACCTGGCTCCCTCCAATGATAAAACATCTCTGACCATCCTTTGCAGTATTGGGTATACCTTCATTCATTCCCCTTCACTCACAGGTCAAACAGGGAAGTTAATATTGTCCTTGCCTCTCCACTGCCATTTCTGAGTTCTCCCTCTCCTCCCCCTACTCAGTAAGGTGTCTTCCTTTGAAGTCCATGGTATTCATCTGTTATGCAGTCATCATACTGGTAAATGTTGTCTACAAGATCCCTAGGTTACTACCATCCTTCCTCAAAGAATTTGGTGCCTGGCTAACCATTTTTCTCTTCTCTCCAGCTCCTGCCCCCATACTAAAGTTCTTCAGTGTGCCTATTTATTCCCCATCAAACAAATTAACCACTTAGTTCCTCTACTTACATTCCATGAGCTGTTCTTCCACCCAACTTCAGGTACACACAAATATGGTCATACTCTTGATCTTGACATCATCCATAATATTACAACCTCCATGATCAAGAATTCTGAAATCCCCTTATCTGACCATAATCTGTTGATTTTCAATGTCTTCTGCCTTCTTTTACCAAACGTTATTCTTTGTCCATTCTGTGGCTTCTATTACCATGACGATTTAGTTCTTTCCCAGGCCATCTCCCCTCACCTAGCCACATTCCTTTTCTCAGTTTCGACACCTTGGTGATTTAGTTCAACTTTACACTTGGTGAACTTGTTAGGCTGTATACTGCTCATTTCTCTTGAGTCCCTAGACCTCTTGTATCACCTCTTATACCCTACCAAACTTTTGCTTACATGTACTACACATGTACTTCTGAACAGAGATGGAGACAATCATGTAACTGTTCTAAACAAAAGCCATAGCACATTTATTACACAACCTCAACTGGGCCCTTACTGCTGTAAGGAAGCCTTTTTACATTTCCATTATCAACTCACTATCCCATTCTGTAGCAGCTCCTCCAGACTTCCTCAAACCCTCCCTCCAACGCCTCCCAACTCCTTCAGAACATTGCCTCAAATTTGATAGAAAAAATTGAGGCTATTTGCCTTGAACTCCTCCCTTTTTTCCCCTCTTCCTTATCTCATATCACTCATATGCCTTCTGCAGCTATTATGTCTTTCACCCCCATCTCACACAAAGAAGTGGCCTTAGTCCTTAGCAAGGCCCAACCTTCTGCATACACAAGCAATCCCATTTTATCTGTCTCCTTCAACAGATTACTCCCCTCTGTCGTCCCTACTTTCTCATTAACTTCAGTCACCCTCTCTCTACTGCTTCCTTCCTTTCCCCCCACAGATATGACCATGTCTCTCCCATCCTTAAAAAACTCTCACTTAGTCCTTCCATATCTACTATTTTTCCATATATCTTCTACACTTTGTAGTTAAACTTCTTGCAAAGGCCACCTAAAATATGTGCTTTCACTTTGCTCCTCTCACTTTCCCTTAGAACCTGCTTTCTGGCCTCATCATTCCTCCAAAAATAACTCTCTCCAAAGTTACCCATGATATTTTAATTGCCAGATCCAGTGGGTTTTTTCAGTCCTCATTCTTCTTGAAATCTACAGCCTTTGACACTGTTTATCACCCTCTTTTCCTTAATAGACTCTTCCCTGCAAGTTTTTGACACGCTCCTCTCTCCTGCTTGTCTTTATACGTGTATGACCATTTCTCAGTCTTCTTTGCTGGATCCTCATCTAGGTCATGACTTCTAACCATAGGTGTCTCACAGGGTTCTGTCCTTGACCTCTTTCTTTATATTACTTCACTTTGTAATCTTATTAGCTTTCGTGGATTTAACTTACATCTCTATGCTGAATCTCAGATCTGCCTATCCTGTCTTAACCTCTGCTGACCTCTAATCTTACTTCCAGTTGCTCCTCTGAAATCTCAACCTGGATGTCCAGTATACATCTAGATTAAACTCAGTATGTCCAAAACAGAACTCATTATACTGTAGAGGGCAACATCTCCTTCCAGTTTCTTCAGCCTGGAAACCTCCAGTTTTCTTATATCTTACTCCTTACCACATACTCTTGGATCCATTGATACTATTCTCATGACTGTTCCACAGACAAGACACTTCATCTCTTGACTCTGAGCATTTTCTTTATCTGTCCCTCATGCCTGGAATGCTTTCCCTGCTCTTCTCTGCCTCTTGGCTCCCTGTAAGCTCTAAATAAAATCAGGCTTTTACAGAAGCCCTTCCCAACCCCTCTTAATTCTAGTGCTCTCCTTCTTTTGATTATTTACTATTTATCTGATATATAGCTTGTTTGTATATATTTGTTTGCTTTTTTACTCTCCTATTAGATAATGGGGTCCTTGAGAACAGAGACAGTCTTTTGCTTTTTTCTGTACGTCCTGTGTTGACCTTAATGGCTCATAATAAGAGCTTAATAAATACTCTACCTACCTCTCCTCCCCTCCCCTCCCCTACCTTTCCTTTCTCTTCCCTGTCCTCCATCAACTGTTTGTCCTTGTCTGTCCAGATATTAACCCCATGATACCTCATTTTCCCAGTGTCTGACATTTATACTTGGGTCTGAAAAATTTTAAACCAAGCTTACTTGGGTCTGAAAAATTTTAAACCAAGCTATCGTTAAATGAAAAATGTATATGGTTTACTGTTTTCTTTAGTTTGGACAATATCTGTTGCACAAATAGTTGTCCTTTTAATTAGACATTTAAACTTAGGATCTAAAATAAACAGTAATGAAATAATCATGATTTATTTATTCATTGCCTTTTTCTGTAAGTCAGTGCATTAGATTCAATGTGTGGGGGCATACACAGATATACAAACTGTACCTTCAAGGAACTTAAAAGAGTAACAGAATAGATAAAAGCACATAGGTCGTTTAGGGCAGTTTGCGTTAAATGTTTTCAGAGGGAGTTGTGAGGAGATAAGGATGTGGGGAGGATCGCTGAGGACTAAGCAGAAGAAGAATCTGTTGTAGAAGAAGATAATAAAGATAATAGAAATAGGTGCTTGCTTCATTTAGGTCTTACACTAAATATGAGGGGATGGGAATTGATTGGAATCAAGGAAATAGGTGAAAGGGTTATCCTTGAAAAGAAAGGACGGTAGAAGCCAAGTAAAGATACAGAGAAACTTTGAGGAGAGTTTGAGGGAAGGTCATTTCAAATATTGTTGGATATTCCAAAAGAGTAGAGGGCAGGGTAGTGCCAGGAATAGAATACAGAACTTGAGCATAGAAAAAGTTTGTAATAGGAGTGTCATGTTGCTTGCTCTACTGCTGAGCTTAATCTTCAGTAGGTTACAGTGATCATTAATGACATAGCAGGTACTTTGGCAGCAGAGTTACTGTGAATTCCCCAATGTATACATAATCAATTTGAATTCATACTTATTGATAGATCGTGACTTGAATAAGTATAAAAATTAACTAAGTCTTTGTTAAATATGTAGTTATATACATAAGATGTGAATATGTTTTTACTTCTAGCATTTTATTTTTATTCTAGTGATTTGCCAAAAATAAGACTTTGATTATGTTGGCTAAATAAAATGGATGTCATCAAGTAGTATATAATTATATTCACTAATTGTAATTTTAGAATGTGTAATTCAGTTAGAAAAAGAGAGAAGAAAGTCAGTTTCCTGGAAGGAAACCGTAGCGTCGTCCTCCTCATAAGAATGCTTCAGATTTTGTTGAACCTAGTGAGTGTATAATTACATAGCCTCCTTTTTTATGGTAAATTGTTGAGTCATAGCAAGTTATATCTGTAACTTCCTTATGAGCTTTATAAAACTGAGTAGAATTTCAATGTTACAGAAAAACTGGATGTTTAATCAGGAGTTCAAACATGTATTTCAGGTAGAAAATTCCAAAGATAATGAAGAAGATCTCCTTCAGCGAGAAATTGCTGGAAGACAATCTCGAAGAAGGTTTAGGAAAATTAATCACAAAGGAGAACGACAGACCATCACTGACAATGTGGATGCTAACAGTTATCTTACTGTAAGTGTGCTTAGAACCATCATTTTATTCTAATTTTAATTTTTATAGGATATTAGTATTTTTTGTTGAGGTCAGAATGACTTAAAGATATAGTTATACATCTTACTGTATGTTGTCCATATCTTCTAATTCTCAAAAAACCCTCACTTGATTCTTCCATTCCTGCTAACTATTGTCCTGTATTTCTTCTGCTCTTTGTGGCTAAACTCCTTAAAAATACCATCCATAGATAGTTCAGTGTGTTTCCATTTTCATTCTTCTCTTAATCCCTCATACTCTAGCTTCTGACTTTTATCTTTCTGCCAGAACTGCTCTCTCCAAAGTTATTAATGATCTCCCAATTGCCATATCTTTTCTTGGTTCTTACTCTCCTTGACCTCTCTGCATCCTTTGACATTGCTGATGACTTTTTCTTCTTTGGTACTCCCTTCTGTCTAGATTTTTCAATCCTACTCTTTCCTGGTTCTCTTTCTACATTTCTAACCATTTATTTTCTACTTTTGCTGTATCCTCTTCCAGATGACACCTTCTATCCTTAAGGGTCCTTCAGGTTTCTGTCCTGGGCCCTTTTCTTCCTTTATACTACATTACTTGGTGACCTCAGCAGCTCTCAGGGAATTAATTACCATCTTTATCTCTTTTCTCACCTCCAGTCTTACATCTCTACCTGCCTTTCAGATGCCTCAAAACTGAATGGTTGTAAAAGTAAACTAAGATAGAATCTAGATTATCTGTTAAATTTCTGTATTTGTGGCTTCTTTATGTATGGATGAACTTTGACTATTTCATTCCTGCTAGCAAAAAGACTCCATGTCTGTGGTATTTCTGATTTCTAAAGAGTGTTGAAGTAGCTGACCTCACTTTTTGTTTGAAGGATCTATGTTAAATCTACATTTTTGCATTTATTACAGTTTTTCAAAGGGAGAAAATTACGTATCATTTGTAGATTTCTTTATTTTGCTGATTATCATCTGTAGAAAAGCATTTGATCTAGCTTCTAGGCTGTTGGAGATAGCCTTTAGACAATTGAGCTTCCTGCCTGTCTTTTTTTTTTTTTTAATTTTATTATAGTTTGCATCATTCATTTCCACAAGATTTTGAGTTACATATTTTCTTCCCCTCTTT
>JAQQSV010024214.1:0-10215 GCA_028646515.1 Pseudochirops corinnae
TCTCCTCATTGGCTTTTTGGACCTCTTGTCATTTGAGTTAATCTATTTTTTAGGGTGTTGATTTCTTCAGTCACACTGCTGACTCTCTTTTCATGATTTTCTTGCAACATTCTTATTTCTCTTCCCAATTTTTCTTCCACTTCTCTTATTTGGTTTTCAAAGTCCTTCTTCAGCTCATCTCTAGCTTTAAGGCATTCTTCATGTTTATTGGAGGCCCCTGGTGGAGGAGCTCTGGCTGAACTCTCCTCCTCCCTCTCTTTGCCGTGATCTTTCTTTTACCCAAAGAAGGAATCTAGGGTTTGGGAGCTGTTCTTACCCTGCTTCTTATGCTTATTCTTACTCATAGTTGGTCAGTCCGTGATTTTTTTTTAAAATCTCTGTGGGGCTCTGCTTCCAGAAGGGAAAGCTCTGTCCCAAATCGCTGGGGTCCTCCCAACTGCCATAGTTCTCAGGAAGGTGCTGAATCCCTTTCCTACTTACTTCTGGCTTACTGGATAATGAAGACTCCAGGACCGAGGCTGAAGACCGCGACCCGGATCCAGGCCGCTCAACGCAAGAGCACTCAGTTTCTGAACAATCGCTTAGTCCCCCTGCTGTCTGCAGGCCACGGGCGCGGAAGCTGCAACACGGAGGCAGGTGCAAAACCTCTGCCTTTTGCTTTCCCCGCCCTGGAGGCCTTTTGGCCCGACCGCTTTTCTCCCCCGATTTCACAATTCTTACTGACCTAGTTCTGAACGCTGCTAGCAGCTGCCGATAATCCGCTCACCAGAGAGGCTCCTCGGCTTCTCCCGTCCAGGTGCCCCCGGGGCTCAGCCAGGGCTTCAGGCCAGGCTGGTTTTGGTTCGCAGTGCTGATATGATTCCTCGTAGCCGAGCTGACTTTAGTGGAAGGTATATTTCTGTGCGTTTTGGAGTTCTAGGATTAGTTTAGAGTCATATTTTATGGATATTTTGGGGTGGCTATGTGAGAGCTGCTATATGTTGCTGCTGCTACGCCGCCATCTTGGCTTCCCCCCCCCGAGTGTGTCTTTTTCCTCTGACTCTTCTTTTGCTCAGTTTCTTATCTTGCTTCTTTCCTTCTCCATATGGTCATCTCCTAACAATCCTATCATTTCTTTTTGAAAATTATCTTTGTATTTTTGTACAATTAATTTTGATATCTTTTGTTTTTATATCACCTAAATTTTCCCTTGTATCCTTTCCCCTCCTTCCTGAGTTGTTATAGACAACAAAAAATATTTTTTTGGGGGGGAGGGGAAGGCAAGGCAATTGGAATCAAGTGACTTGCCCAAGGTAACACAGCTAGTAAGTGTGTCAAGTGTCTGAGGTCGCATTTGAACTCAAGTCTTCCTGATTCCAGGACCAGTACTCTATTCACTGTGCCACTGAGCTGCCTAAACAAAAAAATATTTTTTAAAGAGAAAAGAAAAAGAAGAGAAAAGGCAATCAGTAAAATCAGTCAATACATCAGAAATCTGAAAATAGGGGTGGCTAGGTGGTGCAGTGAATAGAGCACTGGCCCTGGAGTCGAGAGGACCTGAGTTCAAATCTGGCCTCAGACACTTGACATAAAAACTAGCCGTGTGACTTTGGGCTAGTCATTTAACCCCAATTGCCCTCCAAAAAGCAAAAAAAAGAAAGAAAGAAAGAAATCTGAAAACATATGCAATGATCTACATCTTTGGACTTCCATTCTCTGCAAAAGACCACAGGAACTATCATCTCATGTATCTTCTTTGGGGCCATATTTGTTTTTTGTAATTTTGCAACATTTACTTTCAGTTATTTTATTGTTCATTGCATTTACATGATTATAGTTATTGTGGAGATTGTTTTCTTGGCTCTGCTTACTTCATTTTTCTCGTTTCATGTAAGTCTTTTTATGCTTTTCAGTATTCATTGTATTTGTCATTTCTCACAGCACAGTAATACACTATTACATTTATGTACCACAATTTGTTTTGTCGTTGAGTTGTTTTAGTTGTGTCTGACTCTTCATGATCTCGTTTGGGGTTTTCTTGGCAAAGATACTGGAGTGGTCTTCCATTTCTTTTTCTAGCTCATTTTCCAGATGAAGAACTGAGGCAAACAGGGTTAAGTGACTTACCCAGAGTCACACAGCTAGTAAGTGTCTGAGGCTGGATTTGAACTCATGATAGTAAGTCTTCCTAACTCCAGACCAGGTGCTGTATCCATTGTGCCACCTAATTGCCCCCAATTAGTCTTTTTTTGGTTGTTTTTTTTTCTTTTTGGAGGGGAGAAGGCAGAGCAGTTGGGGTTAAGTGACTTGTCCAAGGTCACACGGCTAGTAAGTGTTAAGTGTCTGAGGCTGCATTTGAACTCAGGACCTCCTGACTCCAGGGCCCGTGCTGCCCCCAATTAGTTTTTAACCCTTCCCTTACTGGGTATCTATGTTTCCAGGTCTTTGTGACCATGAAAAGTGCTGCTGTAAATATTTTCCATCTATGAGGACTATATTTTTTAAATCATTGACCTGTATGGGGTACACACCTAATAATCTCTGGGTTAAAAATGTGAATATTTTAGTCATTTTCATGATTCTAAATTGTTTTTCACCATTGTTGTACTAATTCACAGCTTCATTAACAACGACTAGCATGTCTATTTTTCCATAATCCCTTCAACCTTCTTATCTTTTGTCATCTTTGTCACTTTGCTGGATGCGATGGGTTATTTTAGTTTTGATTTCCTTTACTAGTGATTTTGAACATTTTCCTTAAGGTTGTTAATTGTGTCTATAGATCTTTTTGAGAACTTTTCATTTCCTTTAACTATTGGACAATGACTATACATATACATCATCCAGAGGCGCTGCCTGGAGGGGGCTAAGAACCGGTTACAAGAATACTGATTGTGCTGATAAGCATAAACACCTGCCGTATTATGAGCTGGCAGTAATCTTGAAAACCAGTTGTGATAATAGCAGTGGCACATTTGTATAGCATTTTATATATTATATATGTATGACATTATGATGTGTTTTATATATTTAATTTATGTATTTTATATTTTTGTATAGCAAAAGTTTTTTCACAGCTTTGTGAAATAAGTCACATAAGTATTAATATTCTCATTTTGCAGATGAAGAAACTAACATTCAGAGAAGTAATTTGACCATGATCACACATCTTCTAAGTGTTATAACTAAGAGGTTTCTTTAATAGTAATAATAATAGCTAACATTTATGTAGGGCTTGCTATGTGCTTTACAGATATTTTTGCATTTGGTCCTCACAACACCCCTGAGAGGTTTTTATAGATGGTTTTTTAATTGATCATTTTATGGAGACTTACCAGCTTAATTTTACTTTTTTTTTTTTTTTTTACTAATTTAACTTATTAGTTAAATGACTTACCCAGGGTCACAGGGCTATGTTAGTTTCAGAGGCCGGATTTGAACTTAGATTTTTGTGACTCCAGGCCCAGTTGCTTTATCCACTATGCCAGCTTCCCAAGCCCAGGGCTTTTTCACTGTTACACCACAATCTCGTGTAAGACAAACCCTACACATAGGCAGATACATTACTAAACTTTGCCTATAGGAAACCAGACATTTAATAAATGTAATTTATCATGCCTTTTGGGTGCACCAGCAGATAAATATCTAGATGTAGTGAAGAGTAAGACTTCAGACCCAAGCTTACACCTTAATTATAAAGCCATTGACATACTGTCTACCCTGAGACTGGTATTGACAAAAGAACAGCTTTTGGAAAAGGTCATCTGCTAAAACAGCGTTTCATATTAGCCTCAGGCTGAAGGACAAATGCTGCAAAAACGAGGTTCTGGGGTATTACCAGTCTTACAAGCATTGATGCTTTGTTCATCGTGGCATGACATAGGATACTGGAATGATTATATTAATGAATTTGTTTATATAGAGAGCAGCTGCCGGTCAGTGGGCAGAAGAAATGCTAATGCAAGTTTTGAAATGCAATTTGTAGCAGTGTTGATGAGGAGAGTGAATGAGCTGGCCTTTTAAAATAGTCATGTTGCTGGCCAGCTTATCTTAAGACATCTGGGACATGCCCTTTGAGTTTGCAGCAAATTGCCTGGCTCTTCCCTAGGTCTTGGGACCAGCCATTTTAAGGGTTAGGGGTTAAGAGTTTTCCTCAGCGAGCAGCTGATGTAGCTGTAATCCACTCAAGAAGGGATGCCGAAAGGGGCTGATTCATGGTATTTTGTGGTTGTTGTACTATTCAGGAATGAGAGACATGAAGTTGACAGGTGTTTTTATAAACAGGTGCACAGTAACTTCATTTGTATAATAGGTATCACATTTCTTGCCATCTCAGTGAGTAGGAGAGGGGATAGAGGGAAGGAGAGAATTTTGGAACCGAAAATTAAAAAAAAAAAATTAACTGATGCAGAAAACTAAATCTAATTATCCAGTGTTTCAGATGAATTTATTTGTTCTGTGGCCACTTTAAAAAATAGGATTACTTTTTTTAGTCGAAAGTTTTTTTGGCTCAGTTATTTCAGTCATGTCTGATTCTTTGTGACCTCATTTGGGGTTTTCTTTGCAAAAATACTGCAGTGGTTTGCCATTTCCTTCTGTAGCTTGTTTTACAGATGAGGAACTGAGACAGACTAGTTAAGTAACTTATCTAAGATCATATAGTTATTAAATTTCTGAAGCTGAATTTGAACTTTTCCTGGCCTGGTGTGCTGTCCTCTACACCAACTGCCTCAGTTTTAAATGAAATAGGATACAAAAACACTTAAAGAAGGCTAGGTAAGTTATTCTTTGAGGAGAGGAGAGCGCATACAACAAAAACAAGTGTAGAAAAAGTCAGGGAGATGGGTCACAAGTTAGGGAAAGGCGATTTGAGACACTTGAGTTTTCTTCCACAAAATTACTAATATGGAAATATGTTTTACATGATTGATTACACATGTATAACCTATATCAGATTTAGTGCCATCTTAGGGAGGGGAGAGGAGAAGGAAAGAGGGAGAGAATTTGGAGATCAAAATTTTTTTTTAATGTGGCAAATTGGTTTTACATGCAATTGAGGAGAAAGTAAAATATTATTTTTTACAAAAGAAAATTATCACAGCATACTTGTCTTTTGAATCATAGTTAAACAGGGGATATGACTATTCTTTTCACCTGTGATTATTACAGTGGTATATTGTGTTTGGCCTTCATTTTTGAAGAGGACCATGGCATCAGGGAAATGATGACATGACTTACAGTTGACTTTGATTTGAGTGAGGGAGGGCTGTGCAGGGTCACCAGCCCCACTTTCTCCTCCAGAGCCATCTGGGTCCAGTGACCAGATATTCATCAGGAGAACTGGAGATGACACAAGATGCCATGAGAGACCTTGGCCCTTTTAGGCTAAGGGCTTTTCAAGTACTCACTCAGAGTGAGGTAACACTGATTCAGTGAAAAGGCCTTTTTAAGAAGTAAGTCAAGGGTAGCCCCTTTAATTAGAAAAAAAGAAAAAAAATTTAGCTGGGAGGGGAATACCCTCAGACAGTTGCCATTCCAAAGAGAAAGGCCAGGACGATCCAAAATATAGCCATTAAGTGGAGCTTTGACAGGGACCAGTCTATGAATTTCAGAGTGAGCTAGGGTTGAAGACAGAAAGAAAGGAAGGAAGGGTGACATAATCAATGAGTAGAGGACTGACCTTGGAATCAGAGGGACCTGAGTTCATGTCCTGCTACATCGGTCTGACCATTGGCAAATTATCTAACCTCTTCTCAGTGTCCCAAGCAACCCTACTTCGCTCTGAATTACAAAAGAGTTAAGGTCTATATAGGCAGAGTTCCCATATGTGGATTTGAATACAGCTGCTCCCTCCACAGCTGTGTGTGTGTGCACGTGCACGTGCATCATAAGTACTTCTATCTAAATGGAACTTCTATATGTGTTTCTGTGTATGTACATAAGTACACATTTCCCTAACATTTAGCCAGGTGCTTGCCACAAAGAAAGTGCTTAATCAGTGTTTGATTGATTGGATTCTGGATTAAATGACATATTAAAGCTATCAGAAAAGCTTAGACTCCTTTTTTATAGGACTGTAGCAACTACTAATTGATGGTCACAAAGATGACACCAAGTCACTGAACATTTGAAATGCTTTCTGATCAAGGAAAGATTTAATGTTATTCATTATAGTTTTAGTTATAAAGTTTCATTTTTTTTCCGTTTTTCATAATTTTTGGAATATTGGTAATCCTTATCATGTATGTTGTCATTGTTGTTAAGTCTTTTAGTTATATCCAACTCTTCATGATCCACAGCACCCCAGACCCTTCTGTCCTCCACTGTCTCTCAGAAGTCTGTCTGAGTCAGCGGTTCTCAACCTGTGGCTTTTGTTCAATTTGTAACAATGAAACTACATCCTGCATGTCAGATATTTACATTACGATTCATAACAGTAGCAAAATTACAGTTATGAAGTAGCAACGAAAACAATCTTATGGTTGGGGGTCACCATAACATGAGGAACTGTATTAAAGGGTTGTGGCATTAGGAAGGTTGAGAACCATAAGTTCAAGTTTGTTGCTCCCATGACCCTATCTATCTACCTTTCATTCTCTGCCATCCCCTTTTTCTTCTGCCTTCCATCTTTCCCAACATCACCATCTTTTCCAGTGAGTCCTGTCTTCTCATTGTGTGGCCAAAGTATTCAGGCTTCAGTATTTGACTTTCCAGTGGATAGTCTGAATTAATTTCTTTAAGTATTGATTTATTTAATCTCCTTGTTCAGGGAACTCTCCAAAGTCTTCTCCAGCACAATTCAAAAGTGTTGATTCTGCAGCACTCAACTTTCCTTATATTTTGTCTAAATTGAACATACATTCCCCACTCATACTAAATAAATAGGAAATTAGTCTAAGGTTGATTGTAGGTAAATGCATTATTTTTGCTAAGATTGGGGTTCATAACCTTTTTTTGGGTCATGGACCCTTTTGGCAGTGTGGTGAAGCCTGTGGACCCCTTCTCAGAATGATGTTTTTAAATGCATAAAATTAGATCCTTAGAAGATTACAAAGGAAACCGATGAAATACAATTACCCAAATAATACAGAAACAGTTTTATGGACCTTTGCTTCATAACTCCTTATGCCAAGAGGAAAAAATCAGTGAATAAATACATAGCAGGAGTGATCCTAGATTTTTTCCCTTTGTGTCATGCATTATGATTTTATGTTAACAAATCTTCCTTCTTAATTATGTTTTACATTGTCTGAAATTAAAACTAATTTGCATTTCCCAAGCAAACACCAGCAGGTCTGTGATGGATAACAGAATGAAGAAGCCATGCTTAGAGTTAAAATTGCTGTGGATAATTAAGGATGAGAATTAACATGTAGACAGTGTGGATTGTAAATGATCACCTTTGAGGTGATTTTGTGTGTGTTGAGGGTGGGGAAAGAGAGAGGAGAACAATTAGCTACACTGTTTCTTAGTCTGAAAAACCCATAAGCTTCTTTGTGGAAGTCTAACATAATTGTGGAACTACAAAGATATTTCCATTTATTCCAGTTACTAATGGCTCTAATTAACTGTAGGATTTCTTACTTAACCAATTAGTCCTGTCAGTAGCAGTATAGGCAGCACTCTAATCATTTACATTATAATTTGTTTCCTCTTATGTGGTGGGGTATTATTCAGTGTTGCTTATCTATTTATTTGTTTTATGGCCTTTTAAATATAAATACAACTAAATTTCTCAGTTAAGTGAAATAGGATACAAAAACACTTAAAGAAAGGTAGGTAAGTTATCTTTGAGAAGAGAGAGGATACACCAAAAACTAAATTATTACTTCCTCACATTGCAAATGTGATCAGTGGTCTTACTTGTTATAGACCTAATTTGAGCCAGGTTTGTGTACAGTTGATCTTCCTTATATTCTGTTAAGAGAGGTAGCATTGTGTAGTGGAAAGAAAACTGGCCTCTAAGCCAGGAAGACCTGAGTTCTAATCTTGCTTCTGATTCATTCTGGTCATGTGACTCTGGGGCAGTGGTTCTCAATCTTCCTAATGCCATGATCCTTTAATACAGTTCCTCATGTTGTGGTGACCCCCAACCATAAAATTATTTTCGTTGCTACTTCATAACTGTAATTTTGCTACTGTTATGAATCGTAATGTAAATATCTGATATGCAGGATGTATTTTCATTGTTACAAATTGAACATAACCCACAGGTTGAGAACCACTGCTCTGGGGCATTTCACATAGTCTTTTGTCATGTGGAGACTAAACGTTTTAGAGATGGTGTTTATCTCCGTTGGTAGTAGAAATTTGCTGCTGTAGGCAGCTCTTATGCTCTAATAATTTGTTGTCTGTTTTACATAGGGCTATCCCGAAGTGAAATGGGATGCCTCAGGAAGTTGTGGGATCCCATTATTTTAGGCTCTTAAGGAAAGGGGTGATTGCTTGTCACAGAAATTGTTGAAGAGATTTTTATTTGGTTATGAGTTAGACAAGATTAGGATGATTTTTATACCTTAAAGTTTTATTGTACTTAAGAATGTAAAAATCTTTCTTAGCTTATTAGTTAGACAAGATTAGGATGGGTTTTACACATTTAAATAAAGTTTTATTATACTTAAAAATGTAAAAACCATTCTTAGCTTCCCTTCAAAACCCCAAAACGACCAACAATTAGGTGCTCAGGTTTGAAGACCCTTGCTGAAGTCCCTTTCAAAGCTGAAATTTGGTGATCTTGTAATACATTTTACTGTATGTAGATTTAATCTGACATTCATGTTTAGGTGAGTTTTCCTTCAAGACTCCTGTTGTCATGATGCATTTTTTCAGATATGAATTTTGATGTTTTTCCTTCCTGGAATGCTAAAAATAGTAATAGAAGGATGCCTTTCTGAGACCATTCCAGTAAGAAAACTAAATTCATGTCACAACGATAAGCCCTGAGTCCAGAGGACTGAAGATGAATCCTACCACCCACATTCTACTTTCTGGCATGAGATATACATTTTTGGACATGGCTAATAATGGGAATTTATTTTGCTTGAGTCTGTGTGTTGGAAGAGCTTTTAAAAAAAGATGGTTAAGTGGGGATAAGGGGATGCTGTGGGAAGAAGACATAATAAATTAAACCAAATAAAAAAAGCAACTCATGTCTACTGATAGCTAAAATATCTCTCCTATAGCAGCCAAGAAAGGTTACTAAAGAAAGTAGGTGCCTTACACAGACAGTTGGATCTCATCAATGAGCTGTTCCCCATAGAGACACAGACAGATCCACAGGTTATGAACCTGCCCATGCCTGTCTGTCCTGTGTAATTCTTGTCTGTGTCCTGCTATAAGTTTGCCACAGTGGGGTCCACTAATGTTCTAGGCACCTTCTTTGATTTCTTTTGGTCACAGGGATATCCCTGGAATATATCCCTTGTCTGTTCATTAACTAATGCTCTCACTGGGTGACCAACCTACCTTCCCTTTTTTGTTCATATATTTCTTTGATGGTGTCCTTTTTGTCCCTTCTTCATAATTCCTCATTCAGAATAGGGTGCATAGTGCCAATGCTACCATGCACCTGTTCGTTGCCCTTTGGGGGACCTTCAATTTCATTTCTTTAAGGGACTGGGGTGCTCCAGAACTTGGGACCATATAAACCCAGAAGAACACTGGCATTAGAAAGGTGGGCCTTTGTTTCTGAGAGAAATTTGGGGTCATTAAAAGAACTCTGAAATTTCTTCTCTTGCTTTGCATTTTTCTTGTGACTGAATTTTGGAAACTATGCACAGAAAATAATATGGCAGTATGACAGACATTACTTTACAATTGTGTGTATTTGATTTTCCTTATATTAGAGAGGCAGCATTGTGTAGTGGAAAGAAAGCTGGCCTCTAAGCCAGGAATACCTGAGTTCAAGTGCAGGTGTTGCTGACACAGTAGTAAGGGCCCTAGATCTGTAGTGAGAGGCCCTGGTTCTTTGGGATGAAGGATATATCACTTTCTTTGGGCTTCAGTGTCTTCATCTGTAAAATGATGGTGGTAGTTGTTGGGGGGTGGTTTGGTCTAGGACAGTGGTGTTTTCCTAGGCCCTTTCCAAATCTAGATCTTATAAGCCTGCATTGTTTTGGATAAAATGTGTTTTGTTTGTTTTTAACTAATGCAGATTTAGTTGTTAACCACTTAACTTTTAGTTTATTTTTGGATTTCTAATAAATCTATTTCTAATAAATTATAATAAATAAAATA
>JAQQSV010024215.1:0-10215 GCA_028646515.1 Pseudochirops corinnae
TGGTGCTTCCCTCTCTGGTAACTGACTAGGTAACTGATGTAATGATCAGACGCTGGAAGCCGTCTGCTGATCTGTTTTTCTGTTTGTTTGTAACTTCTGTTTGTATTCACTGAAGTTCAGGGTGCTGACTTTTCCCCCTGAACTAGGTAAATGATATGTTTGATTAAAGTAAGATTGTTAACCCATTTTGAGTTGCTTTCCTTTAGAAAAGCAGATCTAAGAACCTGTGCTAGCAGCCGCCTAGGTATGCTAGGGTGCTTGCTGATACAGTAAATTCACCTGAAAAATGTTACAGGCTGTAGCAATAAAGTCATTCATTCCATAAAATGTTTCCATTCCTTTCTCTCATTGTATAATAAACTCTTTCAACCTTCTCTCTATATATAATTGACAAAGAAACAGGAAAAAAATACTGAAAAAGAAATGGCAAGAAAGATAAAGATAACATTTTTTTAATGAAAATTAAAAAAACTCTTATTTGCTATTTCATATTTTCCCCCAGGAACTAGTCCTTTCCCTGTACATAGCCAAAGAAAATTACATACAAGAGTGGGCTTAACAAGAGGTGCTCCAATTAAAGGGAACACAGATGGAAGCATAAAGATACTACCTTTGTTGGGAGGGACGTTAAATGCTTTTGAACAGATTACTCTCAGGAAGAGAACTAGCTTCTTTCATAGAATATTTCCCTTGTAAATCATTGGCTGTGGACCCCCATAAGGTAAGAAGCATAAGACTATGAATGCCTGAAATTTCAAGTCAGTCAACATACTGTATTCAAGGCCACACAAGCACAAAAGTGTCAAGGAGGATAAAGGCATACTGTAAGCAAGGAAATTGTAGACTGTGGCCTATTGAAATACCTATTGATACAGAATAATTAATATCTTATGAATTCGTGGAGTAAAAGCCATAATTTTTAAATGGATTCAAAAAATAACACCTGATGATGGGGTCCAAAGATATAGTTTTCTAGTGTGTTAAGAGGCGTACATTCTCTATGTGGATGAAACCAGAGAGAGAACAAGATATAATTGTTGTGAAGGAAAGTGGTGCCAAGGTCAGCAACCTTTTCAAACCTAACTACTTCTCTTATAAGTCTAGCCCTTCTCATTTGCATAAAGCAAAGGACCATGATGAGCAAAGTTAAATTTTCTGCAATATTCAGGTCCTTTCCCAGGGACACTGTACAGAAGATACAATAAAAACTAATAATTAGAATAGTTTTCTATGTTTGATAAGAGCTGAACTGGAAAACTCAGAGGAGTCCTTGGAAGAGATAAGAGTTCTGAGAGCTGAAGGGTTCAAAACAGAATTCAAAAAAGTAGGTTGGATTTAGGAAGGATATCTATTGCTTTCTGTGAATAGTCTGGTAGAGGGGAAAAACTTTATCACCATTGTTTGCAAGAAGGAGCTGACTGAGGACCTTCGAAAGCATTGGATGAGGTTAATGAATAAAGAATAGTGTACCACTCATTCTTTTTTGAGAGAGAGGCTCACTAATCATAGAACTTCTCCTACCCACCATGGATGGAAAACAGAATAATAGCACGTAATACTGAATGTAGCATCTCCATTGAAGACTATATCTGAGATCCAATAGAAAGCTGAAAGAGCAGGATATCAGAACTAATTGAGTAAGATACACTCCTTCTCTGACAGAAGAGAATTACTAGCCATAAAAGACTTCACTGTATCTAGCAGAGGTGGCTGAAAGATTGACAGAACGGAAGACGTTCCCTCCAGAGTAAAGATTTAACTAATCATAGCATTCTTAATAAATATTGTAAAGGTAATTAGATGACCCTAAAAATTAACTATGTAGCTGAAAGACCAACTAGAGCAGATATGCAACACCCAAGAAGGAAGGAATAGAAAGCTATGTTCAGTAGGAAACAGGACCATGAGGGAGGGCCAAAGTGATATTACCAGAAAGCACTCATAGGCTTGCAGTCTCAGAAGTGAGTTTCTCTTCCACATGTGTCCTGTACACACATGTTTTCCACATACATATGCCCCACATGTTATTCCTATTTATGTTCATTCTCTGAACTAAGGGTATGTGTATTTGTGGAAGGGTAAACTCATGGCTATAAGCAGAATATTTTTAGTTATTTTTATTTCTGTGCTGTTTTAGTAAATGCTTTTACATTAAAGTAAATGTATCTCCAAATTAACTAGTAAAAACCACATAATTAAGGGCTTGAGATGGATAGCTAGTTGGTGCAGTGGATAGAGCTCTGGGTCTGGAGTCAGTGATTTCAAATTCAGCTTCGGACACTTACTGGCTGTGACCCTGGGCAAATCACTTAACCCTGTTTGTTTCAGTTGAAGGGAGCCAAAACATGTTGTAGGGTCAACACTAAGTTGTTTCTTGTGCCTGCTCTAGTATGACACGCATGACCAAGAAAGTGTGACGTGAATGCATAGGCCAGGCGTGATTGATCATTGCAATCCATTTATTGATACCATGAGCAAGGTTTTTATAGAGTAATGAAACAAAGAAAGTAATTATAGGTCACTTAGTTTTCTAATACCGCTTTGTTCAATTTCAAGATGCCAGACAACTATGTCAATTTAGGCCTTGAAGTTAACCATGTCCTTGATTCTAATACCCAAAGAATAGTATCTAAAAATGTATGGGAGAGCTAACACCTTCTTGCTAGGATCCCAGAACAGGGCACAGCCCTGGATCTCAGGATATCAGGCAGGCTCTGATTTACAGCTGCATCAATGGGAAACCAGGACTGGACACTTAGGACTAGCCTCTAGAAAGCTGGGAGCTAACTTATATAGGACCAGCCTAACTCCTAGATCAGATGTTTTGGCTCCCTTCAATCTGTAAAATTAGGTAGAGAAGGAAATAGGAAACCACTCCAGTACTTTTGCCAAGCAAATCCCAAATGGGGTCGGGAAGAGTCTAACACAACTGAAATAAGTGAACCACAAAAAAGGCTTGAGAACCATGTTTTGGAAGGAATTCTAAGTCACAAAGTACCTTAAATGAAGGGCCACTTTCTGTGGCTTCCCTGGGGAGGGAGCATCACATAGTAGGTACATATGAAGTATCAAACATCAATTTCTCCTTTTCACTTTTCAACTTTACTAACTAGCACTGAGAAGATGGATTTCAAGTAGTATTTCCCCATTACGCCCTATAGCCCAATGATTTCATTTATATAACATTTGTATTTTCACATAGATCAAGAAGTCTAGTCTTAGATAATTTTGGAGATGAAGTTTTCACAATGATCACTCTTATGATATTAAGCTTTAGAGAGTTGTCTTCTATTTCCTCTCCCCAACTGATACTTGCCTGGATCCTTCACATGAGAAGTATAAAGTGGAGAAGAAAGAAAATTCATAAGCCTGGGGAAGGAAGACAGTAGTGGACATAAAGTATTTTTATGGACCTTTTATTTTATTTTGGGGGGTTTAATTTAGTGTTTAATTGTTCCCCAGTTACACATAAAAACAATTTTAACATTCATTTTTAAAACTCTGAGTTCCAAATTCTCTCCCTTCCTCCCTCCCCACTATACCCCTGTTGAGAAAGCAAGCAATTTGATATAGGTTATATATGTATAGCAATGCAAAACACTTCCCTACTAGTCATGTTGTAAAAGACTAACTGTATTTCCTTCCATCCCATTACCTCCCCTCATTTATTCTATCTTCTCTCTCCTTTCACCCTGTCCCTACTCAAAAGAGTTTTGCTTCTGACTACCACCTCCCCCAATCTGCCCTCCCCTCTCTTATCCCCTTCCCCCCTACTTTCCTATAGGGTAAGATTTAATTCTATGCCCAATTGAGTGTGTATGTTATTCCCTCTTTGCATCAATTCTGATGAGAGTAAGGTTCATTCCCTCTCATCTCTCCCCTCTTCCCTTCCATTGTAAAAGCCTTTTCTTGCCTCTTTTATGTGAGATAATTTATTCCATTCTACCTCTACCCTTCTCCTTCTCCCAGTGCATTCTTTCTCATTCCTTAATTTTGTTTTTAGGTATCATCCCTTTATATTCAACTCACACCTTTGTCCTCCACCTATATACACTCCTTCTAACTACCCTAATGATGAGAAAGGTCTTATGAGTTACAAATATCATCTTTCCATGTAGGAATGTAAAATGTTTAACTGTAATAAATCCCTTCTTATTTCTCTTTCCTGTTTACTTTTTCATGCTTTGTTTAAGGCTTGCATTTGAAAGTCAAATTTCTACTTAGCCCTGGTCTTTTCTCAAGAATGCATGAAATCTCTCTATCTCATTGTATGTCCATTTTTTTCCCTTCTTGGATTATACTCAATTTTTCTGAGTAGGTGATTGTTGGGTGTAATCCTAGGTTTTTTGGATCCCCAGAATATCATATTCTAAGCCCTCTGATCTTTTACTGTAGAAGCTGCTAAAATTTGTTTTATCCTGATTGTGGTTCCATGATACTCGAAGTATTTCTTTCTGGCTGCTTGCAATATTTTCTCTTTCACCTGGGAACTCTGGAATTTAGTTTTCATTTTGGGATTTTGTTCAGGAGGCGATCAGTAGATTCTTTCAATTTCTATTTTAATCTCTGATTCTAGAATATCAGGGCAGTTTTCCTTGGTGATTTCTTGAAAGAAGATGTCTAGGTTTTTGTTGGGTTATTTTTGGAGGGGGGGAAGGCAAGGCAATGGGGATTAAGTGACTTGCCCGAGGTCACATAGCTAGTTAAGTTTCAAGTGTCTGAGGTCAGATTTGAACTCAGATCCTCCTGACTTCAAGGCTGGTTCTCTATTCATTGTGCTGCCTACCTGCACTTAGGCTCTTTTTTAAATCGTGGCTTTCAGGTAAACCAATAATTTTTAAATAATCTCTCCTGAATCTACTTTCCAGGTCAGTTGTTTTTCCAATGAGACTTTTCACATTGTCTTCTATTTTTTTTCCATTTATTTGGTTTTGTTTTATGATTACTTGATTTTTCATAAAGTCATTAGCTTTCATTTGCTCTAGTCTAATTTTTAAGGAATTATTTTCTTCAGTGAGGTTTTGGACTTCCTTTTCCATTCAGTCATTCTGATTTTTAAGACTTTTTTCTCCTCATTGTCTTTCTAGTTGTCTTTTACATCAGGCCTACTCTGTTTTTTAAGGTGTTATCTTCTTAAGTAATTTTTTGTGTCTCCTTTACCAAGCTGTTGATGTGTTTTTCATGATTTTCTTTTATTACTCTCATTTCTCTTCCCAACTTTTCCTCTACTTCTTTGACTTGGTTTTCAAAATCTTTTTTGAGCTCTTCCATGGCCTGAGACCAATTATTAGTTTCCTTGGAGGCTTTCGACGTAGGAGCTTTCACTCTGTTGTTTTCCAAGTGTGCATTTTGATTATAGTCAACAGTTTTTTTCCATTGTTTGCTCATTTTCCCAGCCTATTACCTGAGTTCTTAATGCTTTATTAAGGTAGGGCTTTGCTTTAAGCATGGAGGGTACATTGTCCCAAGCTTCAGGGGTTTTGGGCAGCTGTTTTCGGAGACCCTTCTAGGGACCTGTAAGTTTTGAGTTCTTCCAAGATGATGTGATTGAAGGAGAGGTGTTTATTCCTCATCTGGCCTGTGCTCAGGTCTCTTAGTGACCACAAGCACTCTCTTCTGCTTTGGAGTTTTGATAAGGGTCCCACCTCCACTGCTGCCACAAGCTCTGCTATGCTGATGCTCCTTCTCACCCTAGAACTACCACCCAGGACTTCAACCCAGATCCAAGTATGGGCAAAGCAACAGAGTCCTGCCTCAGTACTAGCAAAGAAACACCCATAATCTCCATCTGACTAGCTGTTCAACCCCCTTACTGTCTGTAGGTTGAGAGCTCTGGAAGCAGCCACTCCCACTGCTGATTCAGTTACTCCCAAGGCCTGATCCTAGTCTGCTGGGGCTAGGCCTATCCTGGCAGGCCCTATACTGGATTATGCTCCTCTCTCACCTAGGTCTGACAAACCTTTCCTTCTGACCTTCTAAGTTGTTCTTGGTGTCTGTGGGCTAAGAATTCTAGAGATTGCCACTGCTGCCACTGATTCATTCACTCCAAGGCCTGCTATGAATTTGCTGGGGCCCAGTATGCACTTACCTGGCTTGTGCTGGACCATGCTTCTGTCTCACCCTGGTGGAACAGATCTTTCCTGTCAACCTTACAGGTTGTTTTGGGCTGGAAATTTATTTCATTTTTTCTTTTTGTACGCTTTGCTGCTCTAGAATTTCTTTAGAGTAATTTTTAAAGGTATTTGGAGGGGTTTGAAGGAGCACTCAGGTGAGCCTCTGCCTTTACTCTGCCATCTTGTCTCTGTCCCCCATAAAATATGCCTTAAGTTGTTTGAGAGCTTATCTGTCTCAACTAATTATAAATTGGTTAACACTAGACAAGATCAGTATAAATGGCACATTAAAGAAGGCACATGATAGAAGAATTCTTTCTTATAGAAGGAAATTTATCAGGGTTTTTTTAATCAGTTGGTATTTCATCATATTAATTTATTCAATGATTAGTCAAAATTCTGAGCTGCAAAAAATATTTGCAGGATAACTAACTAGAATGGCTTTAAAATGTGAGAAAATGTGAGAAAGGCCTTTTATTCAATCAGGCAATATTTATTAAATTCCTACTAATTAAGCTAGGCACTGCACTAAGCACTGGGGATACAAAAAAAAAAAAAGGCAAAAGACATCCAAGGTGGAGTTCAAAGATAAAGTTTTCTAGTGTATTAATAGGCACATATTCTCTATGCCAATAAGAAGTTTACAATCTAATAATTATAATGATGCCCAAACTCTTCTCTGAGAATTAAGCAGTGGGCAGTCCATATGCTTCATTGGAAACCATATGATAGAATGCAAACAATGCTGCCAGAACCTTGGGATGTTCATAGATGGTGAATATAAGCAGGATATGAATTAGAATCACACAGATTGGAAAGCCATGGATGGGTTGTAATCTGCATTATTTGAGGGAGTACACATACCAGTAAGAAGATAGTTCCATAGGAATATTGCCCAAAAGTGGCCAATTAATTTTGCTTCTTTAAGAACTATTAATTCAAACAATATACCAATAGCTAAGAAATTAGACAATGTGTCATGGAAGATATTGGAAGAATGAAGAAACCTGAATAAGGCACCAGTGAATCACTAAACTGAAGACTAAATAAAAGGTCTAATCTGTTATGTAGGGTCAATCTACCCTATGATATAATCATAGGTATGTTGAATGTTAGAGCTGGAATAATCTCACAATTTAATAAAATATATAATCACAGAATCCTAGAGCTTAGAACAGATTTTTGTAGACATCTAGTTCATCCCATACCTGAAAAAATTATCTTTAATGTCCTCATTGAAATAGTGACATCTGCTAAGACTAGAAAGTTCCTCCCATGTAGGTTAGACTTTTTTCTGTGGTAGATCATCTAATCTTTCTTACATATGACTCTCTTTCTGAAAACAACTATCAAACCCTTTCCCCTTTGAAGTCTTCTCTTCTCTAGACTAAATATTTCCATTTCTTTCAAATAAGCCTTATATAAAATGGACATTCTTTCCTTTATCAATAACCTTCCAAAAATGAATTACCTAGAACCAAGCATGACACTCCAAATGTAATCTGCCCAGGCAGAAGTCAATGAGACTTTTATTGCCTTATTCCTAAAAGCTGTGTTTCTCTTAATATATCCTCAGATGAGAACCTTTATGGGTTCAAAATATATGCGGTATATGAAGGAATTTTATCAAGGGAGCATTAAGATCTGGGAAAGGCACTTGAACTTACCCTTGAAATGATTTGGTAATTCCAACAGGTAGAGAAAGGGAGGAGTGGAGTATCACAGCATGAGAAACCATTTGGCAAAGGAATGGATGGAGGTGAATGATATCATGTTGTATACATGGAATATCACATAGATCAATTTGATTGCAGGGGAAAGAGTACATGAGGGGTAGTAATGGGAGATCAGTTTGAAGAGAAATATTGAAGAGAAGCTATGATGACTTTTAACTGCTACAAATTAGAGTTTGTATTTTATCCTGGAAGAAATAAGTAGCCATTAAAGCTTTTCTAGAAGGAGCATAACATGAATAGTACTATGTTTTGGGAATTTCAATTTGGTGGCTATATGGAAAATAGATTACAAAGGGAAGAAAGAATAAGCAGAGAGACCAATCACTAGTCTATTACAATAGTTCAGGTAAGAGATGTGGAGACAAGGGGAAGGATGAGAGAGATGTAGTGAAAGTAGAATTGACAAGATGTGGAAACTAATTGGATATATGAATGAGGAAGAGCAAAGGACTGAGACTGACTTTGAACAGCAACCTTGCCTTAAATTCAAACTTTTGGTTCCAAACTATTTTTTTCTGTTATGTTCACAGATTAAAGAAATGTTTCACCTATATAAGATTTATATCAATACATTGAGTACTATGGTGACAGGTTCTGAAAAACATTGTGCAAAATAAAATAATGTTATAGGAGGTATTAGTCACATAATCATCAATATTCCACAATATTATAAGTGCCATAAATGTAATTATATCTTTGAAGATTGATATATTTTCATGGTTTGGTGAAAAAAATACTGCATTAAATAATTGCACCCTCAAATCCATGTAGAGTTTTTTGGTTTACAAAGTGCTTTTGTCACAATAATCCTGTGAAATAGGCAATGTAATTTTTATTATCCACATACTATATAAATGAGGAAACTAAGGTTCAGAGTAGATAGACAGCTTGTTCAAGGTAACACAGCTAGAAAGTGACAGAGCTTGGAACCAAATACAAGTCTTTTGACTCTATCACAGCTCAATATTCTTTCCACTTCACTACAGTACTTCAGAATATAATGATAATAGTTCACCAGTCCATATCCATTCATAATTTACAAAGTACTACATACAAATTTAGACAGCTAGGTGACTCAGTAGACAGAGTGCTGGCCCTGGAGTCGGGATGACCTGAGTTTAAATCTGGCCTCAAATACTTACCATGTGACCCTGGGCAAATCACTTAACCCTGTTTGCCTCCATTTCCTCACCTGTAAAATGAACTGGAGAAGGAAATGGCAAACAACCTCGGTATCTTTGTCAAGAAATACCCAAATGGCATCACAGAATCAGACACAACTAAAAACAACTGAACAATAAATTTACAAGTATGCAACTCTATCAGTCATATATCACATTTGTAATACATACATATGTATATATATCCATTAATGGCATTATGAAAATTCAGTGTGTTGAAGTTGTTATTTTGCCTGCATGTACCAACTGGTTCAACAGGAAAGAATGTTTGGATTGGGTCAAGAGCCATTCTATTTTGTTAATATTCGAAGGCAAAAATGATACTTCTAACACTGCCTAGAGGAACAATCACTTAGTATTGAATTTTTTCAGCTAAATTCTGCTAAACCGTATATATGAAAAGTCTAAAAAAGAAAACGAGAGTTGAAGTTACAGTATCCAAGTAAAATGTAATATAACATGATATGAAATAACAAATATGAATTCAGAGAAACTTGGGGAAAATCATTTGAATAGATTTAGATCAAAGTAAGCAGAGCCAGAGCAATTTATATAATTCTTGTAGTAACACAATGGAAAATGACATTGAAAGATTTTGACCAGTGTTTTGACTTTAGAGAACTGATGGTGAAATACTGCATTACATATCTTGGTAGAGAATGGAAACCATAGGTACTGAATGAGGCATATACTATAAGACATAAGTAATGAATTGTTTTGTTTGGCTTAATTTCACTGTAAAATTTGAAGAGGAGGAGAGGAAGGGAAGGGAATAAGAATTTATATAGCATCTACTATATGCCAGGAACTGTGCTAAAGAGTCACTGGTAAGTGGCAACAATGGTGCATAAGTGTGCCTATCTTGCCATAACCCCGTGGACATTTAGCATCTTCCTTTTTTGTTAACTTCACCAATCCGATGGGCATGAATGAGATGGATCCTCAGAGTTGCTGTAATTTTCTCTAATTATTAATGATTTGGAATTCTGATCAATGCAGTAAGCAACCACGATTCCACGATGTAGAACGTTACCCTTCTGATAGAGATGATGAGTTCAATATTTAGCATGAGATATACATTTCTTTTTTTTTAATTTTTTTTTACTCATTTACTTTTAATTTACAAGATTCAGTTCCACAATCACTTGAGTTTCAGATTTTCTCCCCTCCCTTCCCCCCCCCCCC
>JAQQSV010024216.1:0-10215 GCA_028646515.1 Pseudochirops corinnae
AGTCTCCATTTAAACTATAGTCTTTCTATATCTTTCTCTGAGTTTAGGTAACTCCTTCCATCTTGAGGCTTATAGAGTTGTCTTTAGCTGTGCATTGTTGAGGATAGTCCAGTTTATCAAGGTTGGTCATCATATGTACGATGTATGACTAATGCATTTCTAAGATAAATTCAGTTTCTAGCAGGAACACTTTCAAATACAGAAACTGGGTTTAAGATGGCATCAGACAGACTAAAGTACTGAAGTAATGGTTTCAAAATTTCAAGAGCAGCATATAATAAAAGGGAAATTAATCCCACACATTCTTCGTTTAAGTTTTATAGAAAACGAATAAAGAGACCTCAGTGGACTGAAGACATTCCACCTTTTATAATTGGATATCCCACAACAATATCCATCCATTCAAGATTTTCAAATAAAAGTTGACAAATGGTGAATTCATCCAGCATCTTTTCGAAAAAGCTTTTCATGTTCATTTAAAAGGTTCAAGTACTTTTCTTCAGGCTAAAGCCTTCCATATCCAAGCCTCTTTTTACCAAGATCTAAAATGTACACTGTCTCTTTCTAGTCAGCAATGAATAAATTCTTGTTTGGAATCATTACCGTAAACATGACCTAAAGATGCATGTGAAGTGTAACAGGGATTTTAAAAGTGAACTGCAAAATTTCCTCATCATTCAAATTTGATCTAAAAAGACACCAAAGATGAGGCAAATTTTCATGCAGATCTTGATGCTATTAAGAAAAGAATGTAGTAACTTGGGGGAAGACAACTTACTTTCATTAGACAAGATGGAAGGGTATGAGGTATGGTGAGTAACAATCCCCACCCCAACCCTAGAGCTGCAGTGCAGGAGTAAGAACCACTAACTGGAGAAAATGGAGAGATGGGAAATCTGGATCACAACAAGAGAGCAGGGAGGACTCCCAAGAGGAAAGATGAGGCAGATGAGTAAAGAAAGATGAGGGCACGCCACCACATAGTCTACTTCTCATGGAGTCAGAACTAGAAGTATCTATCCGTCTGTCTGTCTATGTATCTGTCTGTCTTCCTTTCTTTTCTTTTCCTCATTTTCTTTTTCTTTATTTTACTCTTTCCCTCATTATCTTTTTTCTTTCATTTTTCTTTCTTTTTTACTTTTCTTCTTTCTTTTTTGCTCTCCTTCCTTCCCCCCTTTCTCCCTTCTTTCCTCCCTCCCTCCCTTCCTTCCTTCCTTCTATTCTTTTCTTCCTCCATCGATCTCTCTCTTTCTCTGTGTCTCTGTCTCTGTCTCCCATCAGTTAGCAAACATTTGTTAGGTATTTAAACTGGCTATTAAAAAGCAAAACTAGTCCTACCCTCAAGGAATTTACACTCTAATTGGGGGAGGGGGAGAATCGAAATGGGAATAAACAGCTCCATACAAGACGTAGGCTGAGTAAATGGAAGACACCCTTAGAGAGAACACTAGTCTCTGTGGCTTTACAAAGAAAAGCCTCCTGCAGGAAGGGTAGTTGAGGCTGAAACCATTCCTAGGGCTAATTCAGTTGGAGGCTGGGGTGAGGGGGGGTACTTTAGCTACAAAAGAGGAAGTAGGAATATTTTCATCTGGGGCAAAAAGACATGTTGGGGAGGGGACGTAGTGGGTGTTCACAGAGAGAACAGTCCCTAACTCTCTTTGCAGTCGCAATGGAAGGAGTGGTCCAGCCTTGGAGTCTTCCCAAGTTGAAGGAGAAGGCCAATCTCAGTAAGAGATCCTGAGAAGGGGTCAACTAATACCATTTATGAAGCACCTAATGAGCTCCTGGCACATGACTAAAGATGGGATAGGAAGAAAAATTGGAAACAATCTCTGCCCTCAAGGCCCTTACAATCTTTTAGGGGAGATAAGCTGTAAATAGCTATGTGGAGAATAAATACAAAATCAAAGTAAGGTCATTAAATCCAAAGGAGCGAGGACAAGACACTCTTCGTTAGGAAGTGGATCCTGCAGAAGGTGATCATTAGGTTTTGTATGACTTGGAGAAATTCACTCAACCACCAACGCTCTCCCTTCTCATCCTCTCATAGCTCCCTTCTAACTTCCTTTTCTTCCTTCACATCCCAGATAAAATTCAACCTCCTATAGGAAACCTTTCCCCATTCCCCTTGATTCTAATGCTTTTCCCCTCTGTTGACAATAATTTATCCAATCTATAGCTTGTTTGTACATAGGTGTTTGAATGTTTTCATATGAGCTCCTCAAGGGTACGTATTACCTTTTACCTTTCTTTGTATCTCCAGTTCTTAGCACAATGCCGGGCAAATCAGTAAGTGGTTAATAAAATCTGCCTCAGTTCCCTCTTCTGTAAAATGAGGGGCTTGGACTAAAGGGCCTTTGAGCTCCATTGTGGCTCTAGATCTATGACTCTGTCAAGAGTGGAATTCTGTGAGGCAGAGGTGAGGAGGGAGTATGTTCCCAGTATGGGGGATGTCCCTTGTAAAAGGAGAGAGACAGAAAACTAAGTATTATGTGTGAGCAATCCATCTAACTGGACCGTAAAGTAGGGAAAGGTAGTAATGTACGATGAAGTTGGACAGACGGAGGGCAAAGTTGGGGTCTTTATGAGCCCAACAGAAGAATCTGCATTTTATTGTAGAGTACATTTAACCTGGAATCTGTGAAGTATTTTTTTTTTCATTTGATTAGTTTAGTTGTTTTTTCAATCATCTCTGACTCTTCATGACTCTATTTGGGTTTTCTTGGCAAATATATTGGAGTGGTTTGCCATTTCCTTCTCCAGCTCATTTTACAGATGGAGAACTGAGGCCAACAGGGTTAAGTGACTTGCCCAGGGTCACACAGTTAATAAGTATCTGAGGCCAGATTTGAACTCAGTTCTTCCTGACTCCAGGCTCCTCACTCTGTCTACTGTACAGCCTAGCTGCCCTTAAATTTGATAACTCTTTCGATATGATGGTTTTCCTTTGTAATCCTATATATTTTAACTTAAGCATTTAAGAATTTCCTCTTGGGGTGGCTAGGTGGTACAGTGAATAGAGCACCGGCCCTGGAGTCAGGAGGACCTGAGTTCAAATGTGGCCTCAGACACTTGACACACTTACTAGGCATGTGACTTTGGGCAAGTCACTTAACCCCAATTGCCTTCCAAAAAGCAAAAAAAAAAAAAAAAAAAAAAAAGGAAAAGAAAAGAAAAGAAAAATTTCCTCTGAGAAGGGGTCCAGAGGCTTTACCAGACTGCCAAAAGGATTCAAGACATAACAAGGTTAAGAATCCTTTTTTTAAGAGGCAATAGGAAATCACTGAAATTTATGGAGTTAGATGCCTGGGACTAAGGCTCCGAAGAGACAGGGGTCACCATGGGAAGGGCTCTCACAAGGAGGACATCTCCCCTTTGATCTCCCCAGTTCTGCACACTGGTCAAAGTCCTACTTTCCTCATGCTAGTTATGGTTGTAATTCTCCCGATGGAACATGGGATGAGATATCTACAGATTATACTAAAGGGTTCAGTCAAGTGCTGGAAAATCTAACCAGGGTTGGGGAACCTGCAGCCTCAAGGCCACATGGGGTCCTCTAGGTCCTCAGGTGTGGCCCTTTGACTGAATCCAAACTGCACAGAACAAATCCCTTAATAAAAAGATTTGTTCCGTAAAACTTGGACTCAGGCAAAAGACCGCACCTGAAGACCACATGTGGCCTGGAGGCTGCAGGTTTCCCCACCCCTGAAAACCTTAATATGCAAGAAGAACAAGAGAAAAATTCTGATCCTGGGGCAAATGGGTTATTGTGAACAGCCAAGAGATAGAACATGGAACTCTTTGATTTCTTTTTATTGTGGATAATGATTTATAGAACAGAGAGAACAGACTTGATTAAGAGGAAATTGAAATCCAAAGTCAGCAACGTGGCGTGAAGGGAGCAGCCTCAAATGGCCTTATGTCTCCAGCCCCAAGCCCTAGGGTACTGAAAGAATTTGCAGGAAAATCATGAACTGCTCTCAACAGCCTTTCAGAAACTGTGGAGATCAGTAGAGGTGATGAAAAAATGGAGATAGGTATAACTTGTTCCAATTTTTAAATAAAGGAACAAAGGACTACTCTAAATACTACAGACCAGTGAGTTTGATGTCAATCCCCGGCTTTGGGAAGGCAATGTAATATAATGGAAAAAGCATCTTAGAACTGGTTCTGCTTGTGTTGCTCTAGGCAAGCCACTTCACCTCTGAGCCTCTAAGACGCCTTTTAGGCTCAGAATCTATTTTTCCTATTGTTTCCTAAAATAAAAGAATGGGTTTTGCAATTTCTGGTTTGTGAACTTAGAAAGGGTAACAGGGATTATTAGGGATAAATATGGATATTTGTAGCATAAGTCATAGCAAACTAACCCAAAGACTCTTGATTAGTGGTGAAATGTCAACTTGGGAGAAAACCTCTAGGGGTTCACCTTGGGCTCTGTCTCTAGTCAACTCCACCTATTCAGTTTTAATTTTAATCAATGATTTGGATAAAAATATGCTCATGAGTTTGTGAGTTATTTAAAGCTGGGAGGTATAGACAAGAAGTGGGATGGCAGAATAAAGATATGAAATCTTAGCCGCATGTCAGAATAATGTAAAGATTAAACTGAATATATGGGAAAATATAAATTCCTACACTTAGGTTAAAAAATCAGCTACACAAGTAGGAAATAGGGGGTGTGCATCTTAGTAGTATTACATAAAGAAAAAGACTAAAAGTTTTTTTTAAATAACTGAAGATTCAATATGTATCAATAATGTGATCTGTTTTCGAAAAAGCTAATTTGACCTTAGCTTGCATTAATGGATATATAGTATATATTATACAAATATAGTACATGTCACAGATACTATATAATATATAAATATATGTGACATATCCTATATAACTATACTGTTATATATAGTCTATTTATATGGCAGATGTCACATATACTATATTCTTATTAGAATATATTTAGTCATATAGATTAAGAGAGATAATATTTCTACTTTAGTGAGGCCACATCTGGACTATTAAGGTCAATTCTGGCCACCAAATATTAAGAATGGGAATAAAAATCTAGAACATTCAGAGGAAGTCAAACAGGAGGGTGATGAAACATTTTCACCACAGCAACACTATCAGGCAAACCAAGGAACTGTTGGACAACCTCCTCCCATGGTTTCCCTTTGGCAATCTTTCCTTCCCGACCTTTCTTGACCTGTGCTGGAGCCAGCTTATAGCTTACAAGAGCTGATAGTCAAATTTTCAGTAGAAACATTTATTTACACCTCAGAAACTGGCAAATCAGGGCTTGATTTACTGTTTTGTTAGCTGTCTAGATTTTTAAAAGTAATAGAGAAAATGTTAATAATGAAGATTAAACTTAAAAATGTGTTTTCCATCCCCCCCCAACCACCACCAGGGAACTGGTTGTTAAACATTGACGAATACACCTCAGTCCACACCTGCTGGAGCAGATGGGCACTGGAAGATGCACTACTTGGACAACCTGGGAGTCACTGAGAATATTTCTTTGATGAGAGGGTGGTAACTCCCAGACCTGACCATCTTCCCTGCCTCAAAATCCTCCAGACCCTTTGGATATTGTCACCTCCCCCTCAGGTACTTTCCATTTGCCCCTTAACTCCCTTAAAGGTATTATCTTCCACAAAAAAGAGGGAATTCTGGGAGGGAAGGGATTTTCTGATTTTTTGTTTTCTTGTATGCACGCCAGGGCTTAGCACAATACTTGGGACATAGTGAATGTCTACTGAATACTCTGTCATTCGTCATAGATGAAGACATACTTTTAACCAATTAAATCATGGATCTTTTGAGGTACTGAAGAAAGTCATTTAGGAGAAGGGTTTGGCTTAAACTGTGGGTCCTTAGAAATCATCTAGTCCAGTGGTTCTCAACCTTCCTAATGCCGTGTCCCCTTTAATACTCGTATGTGGGCGTACCTGCATGTGGACGGACCCTCCTGGAGACAGATAGGAGAGGGGCAGTGTCTCGGTTCCTAAGACCATCAGAAATACGTGTTTTCTGATGGTCTTAGGTGACCCCTGTGACCCCTATGAAAGGGTCGTTCGACCCCCAAAGGAATCGTGACCCACAGGTTGAGAACCGCTCATCTAGTCTAACCCTTTCATTTCATAGTAGGGAGAACAAAAATAACTTGCCCAAAGTTAGCATTTGGACCCAGACGCTAAATTCAGCACCATTTCAAACTGGCCCTTCATGTCTCCCCACCACTGTTGGATGGAATCATGAGATTGATAAGATTTATAACCAAAAGGGACTTTACAGATCATCCAGCCCAATCCCTGCAATTTGGAGATAAAGAAACTGTCTTAGAGGGGTGAAGGGATTTGTCACAAAAAATACTCACACTAGTCCTAGCATCAACTCAAAATGAACATGAACTTTCCAGCCTCTGAAAATTCAGATTCACATCACAAAAAACCCAGAGGCCAAGGGCAAAGGCAAGATGGAAGAGTGATAGGTACAGTGAGTCCCCTACATAAAAACACCAAATCACAACAATCACAACAACAAACTACCCTTCTCCAAACTGAATTAGAAAAAGCACCAGACTAAATCCTAATTGGGAAATCCAAGAAAAGTCAGTGAGGTGTTTTTCCAGTATAGGTTCACATAGGGAGAAGGACAGTAGACTTGTAGACACTGGGGAAGGGGTCTGAGCAGGAATGAACTTCAGGAAGTACTCCAATGCAGGGAGATGCTGTGCACCAGGTCAAAAAGAAGTTCTAGATATGCATAGCACATTGCAACCTTGTACAGAATGTGCAAACAGGTGCCAAGTTGCAGTTTAGTCACTCACTAATCAGTTTGGGGGTCCCAGATGCAGGAAGGACTAATGGGGGGGAGGGGAGCCTGTGTCCAGGGATGGTTTCTTAACTGTTGTATTTGTTCTTTAGCTGTTTCAGTCATGTCTGATTCCTGATGATTCATTTGGGGTTTTCTTGGCAGAGATATGCAGTGATTTCTCATTTCTTTCTCCAGCTCATTTCATAGATAAGGAAACTAAGGTAAACAGGGTTAAGTGATTTTTGCCCAGAGTCACACAGCTAGTATCTGAGATCACATTTGAACTTAGGTCTTTCTACCTCTAGACCAGGGACTCTATCCGTCGCAACCTTTGCTACCCAATCTTTGTACTAAACAAAGAGCAGGTTCAGAAGCAAGCAGAAGCTATATGGACTGGACCTTAGGAGTGAGAAGGGGTATCAGTTCCAGCTTCTAGCCCAATTTGAAGCCTACAAAGGAATAGCCAGAGCAGGAATCCATGGCCAAAGGGAAACCTTGTGGTTCTGTCACTCAGAACCAACAGAGCTGTCCAGTTTCTGATAGGGGCTGAGTCTAGCAGAGCATCCTAAACCCACGTCAGGAATCTGCAGAGCTCATGCCATGGAGAAAGCAATCAGACTTTGCCCAAGACTGGACCATTTTGGGAGCACTGAAAGCTTGCAGTTCTCTAGCCTCTCCTTGGGATTCCAACTCTCAATACCCTGAAGAAAGCAGGACCAGCCCAAATCTTCCCTCCAGAAGTGTGGAGTCCAGTTCTAACATCAAATTTGAAGTCAGAAAGTAGGCTGGGAGAATGAGCAAATAAAAAAAGAACAAATCCCACCTTCAAAAGCTTTAATGGTGACAGAGATGTGCAAGTCACAAATTCAGAAGAAAATGATTCCAAAACATCTATAAGCAAAGCCTCAAGGGAAAATGTGACTTAGCCAAAAATTCAACTAACATTCCTGGAAAAAGATGAAGCAAGTCTTAAAAAGAATTGTATGTTTTTGTAAGTGAATTAAGAGCATTAGAGGAAAAAAATGGAAAAAAAATGATGACTATGGAAGAAAGAATTGAAAAGGGAGTTGAGGGGTACAAAACTTTGCCTAAGAAACAAGTTCACCTAACTGGTGTGTACAAGCAGAAGTGTACACAAACAAAGAGAAAAAACCGACCAGGAATGGTGTCATGGGAATCTGAAGATCTTCCCAGCCACTAGGCCCTTTGCTTAAGTGGCTTAAGTGGCTCTGAGAACCTTCCCAGATTTGAAAGTATACTCTACCCCCTAACAGGCCGAATGTGGTCACGTGGAGCCTGTGGCACCAGGCTTGTTTTTTGGGAATGCCCGCGCCTTATTACTTTGTGATTGGGCAATGGGTCAAGAGGGCTGTGACATTCTCTGATCCAGGAGAAGGCTATATATACGCCCTGATGTGAGGTTTTGCTTTGGGGCTCACTTTGAGAAGAGTTGTGTGATTTGGCCAGACGAGACTCTGGGAAGCTGTTGAGCCCACTGGCTTTGAAAAACCCAGATGTTGGTGCTTCCCTCTCTGGTAACTGACTGGGTATGGATGCAATGGTCAGACGGCTGGAAGCCCATCTGCTGATCTGTTTCTTTGTCTGCTTGTAACTTGTTTTTGTTAACTTGTGTTTGTATTCTGTTTGCATTCTCTGACGTTCAGGGTGCTGACTTTTTCCCCTGAACTAGGTAAATGATACATGTTTGATTGATTAAAGTAATATTGTTAACCCCTTTTGAGTTGCTTTCCTTTAGAAAGGCAGATCTAAGAACCTGTGCTAGCAGCCGCCCTGGGTATGCTGGGGTACTTGCTGGTACAAATGGCCAACACTTGAATCTCACTCTTATCTGAACTGTTCAAAGGGGTGATGAATAAACATAGAGTTGGGTATAGAAATATATTTACTCATCAGGGAAATGGGGAGCAGGGGCAATTAGAGGGACAGTAGATTAAAGAAGTGAATATTCCTAAGAAAAAACAAACTTTTAATTAAGGATGTTAAGAGATGTCTTTGTTGTGCTTTTTGAGGTAGCAAAGAATTGGAATCTGAGAGGAAGTGCATAAACAAGGGAGTGGTTGAGCAAGTTATAGCATATAAATGTGAGAGAGGACTGTTGTACTGCAAGAAATAATGAAGTAGATGGTTTCAGAAGAACCTGGGAAGATCTGTACAAATGGATTGAGAGCGAAGTGAACAGAAACAGAAGCACAAGGTACCCAATGACGATAATATTGTAAAAACAAACAACTTTGAAAGAACTAGGAACTGTAATCAGGATAACGACCAACCGCAATTCTAGAGGTCTAATGATGAAACACATTACCTACCTCCTGATAGAAAGGTGCAGAGAGGGGGATTGTTTAGAGAGCAACTTCCTCTATCTCTGAAATATTCAAGCCAAATTTGGATTACCCACCATTTGTAGGAATGTGATAGGGAGGATTCCTGCTATCAGATTAGAGACTAATAAAGTAAACACACACACACACACACACACACACACACACAGACAGAGAGACAGAGAGAGAGAGAGAGAGGGAGAGAGAGAGAGAGATGGCATAGTGAGTAGAGCCTTAGATTTGGAGTCAGGAAGATCTAAGTTCAGATACTGCCTCAGAAACTTCCTGGTTGTGTGGCCCTACACAATTCACTCAATCATTCTCAGCTTTCAGTTTCTCCTTCAGTAAAACGGGTTTAATAATTGCACTGACATCACAGAGTTGTGAAAATCAAATAAAATAACTCATGTAAAGTGTTACTAAACCTTAAAGTACTGCATAAATAGCTATTAAAATAATAATATATTAATTAATCCTTATTATAGTATACCATAGCATTGTTATCTACACTGTCACTTTACTGTGTTTGAGGGTATAGCCTAAAGTTTTTACTTCCTAGAGCAGTGTTTCTTGCCTTCTACTTCCTAAATTAATACTACAACTCAGTGAATTTCAGAAGGTCTCTGCCAAATTTAAATTCAAGTTATAAAGCTAGGGCAGCTAGGTGGCACCGTGGATAGAATGCCTGGCCTAGAGTCAGGAAGACTCATCTTTCTGGCTTCAAATCTGATCTCAGACACGTAAGCAGTGTGACCCTGGACAAATCACTTAGCTCTGCTTGTCTCAGTTTCCTCATATATATAAAATGAGCTGGAGAAGAAAATGGCAAACCACTCCAGTATTTTTGCCAAGAAACCCCAAATGGGGCCATGAAGAGTCAGATACGACTGGAATGACTAAACAACAAAAACAAAGCTATTTTAAGGAATAATTAATAAATGTTGACATCATAAAAACATGACTATGTTTCTGTAATTTATCAATTGCTAATTTCTGCACGCATTGTGTTCTGTGCCACAAAAGGGTAAACATACCCTTGCAACATGAAACATAAGAG